>MU223182.1:110322-126784 GCA_018584345.1 Thuja plicata | reverse complement strand
CTACCCATTCCAAATACATCATTTTGAAGTACATTTATGATTACATTACATTCATCTCCTCTTGGGAGGTAACAATAATTTTACATCATGAAAGATAAAGTCTTCATTCTTCCAAACTGGAACATTACGCAAGCATGAATCCTCAAGCATCGCATCTGCAAAAGATACCTCGATAAAAATATTTACCACCCAACCATGTGGATACCAAAAGGCCCACTCCCCCGTGCTAGGAGATAAACACCAAGGTCCACAAAGAAGGGATAGCTAGGCCATACCTAGGGTTGGGTAACCTTTCCCAAAAAGCAAATGAAAGAATACCAAAGTATAAAATCTTTTCCCAAAGGTTCTAAGGCTTGGTATAAACTCTAAGAAACAACCTAAGTGAGTGTCATCGCATAGCCCTCACCCCTTGGGTTGTCCTGGTACTAGCCACTTTGGGCCCCGGGCCCCAAGTAGGCACATGCAGAATCGAATGCCTTTCATACAGACAAGCGCCATTCAACTGTACCTATGCATAGGTACCTTTTCCCACTCCCATCCATAGCCTTTACTAGTGCTAATGGCATGGGAAAAGCATACATTAATCTTTTTAGTGTTTGAACCCATTCCCATAAGTTTAATTAAATTTTCACTTGTTAAATAACTCTTCAGTCGGATATCCTAGTTCTAGCCACTTAGGGCCTCGACCCCGCACTGAGAGCCACTCACTTAGTGTTCTTAGGTTTTCTACCCATAACCCACACATCACAAATACATCATACATGTAGTAAAAACACATCATAAACACATTTGAGAACTACATCAAAGAATAGAAAATAATAAGGTAGTTTAGGGATGTTTAGGAAAATTAGGTATGTTTAGGGAGGCCGAGAATGGTCCTGATCCTCCTAGAAAATCCTAAAGCCTAATCCTGCTTCCTACACACATCCTAACCCTATTAAAGAATCTAAATGCACCATATAACCTCCATCAAACACGTAAGGAACATATTTAAAGTTACAAAAAATTTCACATGCCAAAACACAATGTTGTGCCTGAAATTTAACTAAGTCTGATTTAAAAAAAAACAACTAAAATCTAGAAGTTGCATCTTAACTCCTAGGAAGCTGAACATGCGTGGATTCGGTTGATGAAGAAGAATCAAATCCTCTCAAGATTTTCCAACACTCCTTCAATCCTTCTGGATGCAATCTCCAGCCTCTACCTGTAACCACCAAATGCCAAACTCAGAGAATATTGAATTCTCTCCTCACAAATATAATTTTCCTACAAGCATAATACTAATCTTGTTATCGTTTCTTTTCGAATCAAATCCTATCCAACACCCTTTCACACAAGAAATCTTTCCTGTAAATAGAATGAAGGAGGTGGTTGCACGGGTAATCCAACCAATGCAACCATCCCAACTATCCATCAGTTAATAATTAGGCTTAAACAATGTTATTAAAGTATTTCCGGGAAGAGTTATAACTATATTTACCTATTACCATAATCTAATTTATGTTTCCTTTATTTAAGGAAGGTAATAGTAGTTATTATTTCCAACACATATACCATACCAATAACTTATTTAGTTGTTATAATATAATGCAATAATTACCTACTCACCAATAATTATATAAATATATGTATGCATATGCATATGTGTGCACCCATATGCCTATGTGTACCTATATTATTATTATTATAAATATTATTGCAAACATAATATTATTATTATAAAACATATTATTTATTCATACACTAATCCATATTCTTTACAAAACACAATAGTGATATATATAAGGTGAAATATACCACTATTATTAAAACATTTATTATTATTATCTCCATATGCATTTTATTATTATGAATATTATAAAGTAATATCATAGAATTCTTTGTTATAATTGATATTAAAATCACATGATTTAATCACATACTAACTCATTCCTAACAAGATATGCTAGTACATAAGTATTTTCTAATAAAGATAAATTACTAAATCATACAATAATTCACATCAACGATCTACTAAAAAAATTGAACATACCATGAAGACAATTAGAGCTACCATACTCAAAACCTCATCCTCAAAGAATGCAAAAGACAAGAAACCAACTACAAGATCCACAAAACCAACAAAATGAGAGGACACATAAATACATCATCCACACAAGGGACTGACTCAGGAACTCTCCACCGAAAGATAAAAGGATCAGAGGCAGAGTTCCTTCCTGTGGAACCTGGTGATATCTCCATAATGACAACAACGATCGAGGATTTTGAGGGATTGCTCAGACCTGTGAAGCCAGGTGGAGACGATACCCGGTACCTGCACTCCTACATCATCAAGAAGAGATACATGGATACATATGCATATACATACAAATCAGATATATGCAAGCAGATGACCAGGATCGATACATCGTGTGGACCTCACTAAGTGAGTATCTACGACTTTTTCCTGAGTCATGAAAACACATCAGACACATATTCATGAAACATAAAACATCATGATAATGGTTAGATTCAAATCCTTGGGTTAGATCCATAAAACATATAAAAAAAGATGATTTTCTAATCTCATAAATATATAAATGATAACCATAAATGAGCATATCAATCATCTGATAAACATATCATCATCCACAAAACATAAATGTAAATGTATAGTTTTAACCATCATAATAGAATGTCCAAATCAGAAAGTCCAAGTATCACCATAAGAGAGGGTATTACAGTCTTCATAGTTTATCTCCTTCCTTTTTACCTTATTAACTTTTTGTTCCTACTTCCCTTTGAATATTGTCAGTTTAGAAGTGAAGAACTGGATCTCTTTTTCGTGTTCTATCATCCTTAACATTTCTTCCCTTGAATAGAACATTTGTTGTAGGACTTCCTTGGTACTAATGCCTTCCATAATTTCTTTGAATTTTTGGACCACTTCTTTTGATGATCGTAAGATATATTTATCTTCATCTCGGTACAATTCGAGGCCAATCCTTATGAAGAAAACATTAATTTCTTCTACTCATTCCAAGACCTCCTTTTGTTTCTCTTAGATGGAGGCTTGACATTTCTTATAGACCTTAATAATTGTGGTCATCCTTTTAGTCCAAGCCTCAAAGTTATTGAGCTCTTCGCCTTCATATACTTTCACCAATATCTAGAAATGTTGTTTCTTGATTATTTGTAGGTCTTGGGAGGTGGCTTACCATTTGTCTATCTCAGAGTTCAGGCCACCTTCATCCTCCATCAGGTTTATCAAATTTTTAGCTTCAACCAAAATGACCTTGTAGGGCTTGAATACCCATTTGATGGCATCTTCCCCATACTACTCAAAATCTCCTTTCCAATCTGCACTCACTTGGATAAAGGATGGTGTCAATCCTACCGGCAAGTCTGGGGTGTTCCTCTTCTCTAACACTTCTTGTAGTGAGGCCTCTGGACAACTTGGGTCAATAGGACCAAACATCTTGTGAATGAACTTCTTCAAAGCTTCATTCTGTTCTGTGAGGGACTTTATGGTCTCCTCATCCTTACTCATGAACCCTAAGGAATGTTCAAGCCCTAAGGCTGCCAGTGTCTTGCTCCCTTCCCTGGTGGGCTCTCCCAAATCTACCTCCTCAAATGTGTAGTCTTCTAGAGTGGCTTGTGTTTGAGAGGTGCTAGCAGAAGGAACTGCAACCTGTACCTTCTAGTGCCCCCTAGTATCTTGGGTAACATAGGAAATTGTCTGTGCTGGTAATATGACCCGTGTTTGATGAAAAACTTTCCCTAAAGAAGTCATATTTACATCTTCCCCCTCATCTTCATCTGTGTAAGTTTTTTCTTTAACTGAATTTATTTAGTGAACATGTAGGTTTACTAGATGCAGTGACTGGCTCATATGGGGCAACCTGAAGGACATAATCTAGGTTTTGGGGCCTTAGGTTTACTTCCTTATCTGAGGTCACTTCCTTATCCAACCCTTCTTCTTGTTCCTTATTTTATTTATGCTCATTCATTTCTTCCTCTTCTCCTCCTTCTTCCCTTCCCTCGTCTGCTACCTTATACTTCATTTCCTTGTCATGGTCTTCATCTCCTGAGGAGGTAACCAACACTTCAATATTAAGACCGGTCATGAATTTCAATGAGGTTTCAAAAGGTAACACGGCTTCTGCACTTACTGATCCTTCAGGGGTTGGGATGAAGCAAGGCAAAGATATTGATGATGGTGGAGTAGGTGTAAGGAGAGTTGGAATGGGAAATGGGAGAATAGTAGTTGGAGGCAGAGTCGGTGTTGGAGGTTGGAGGAATGGTGGTAGAGTAGAAATTGGAGGTGGAAGAGTAGTTGGTAGAGTAGGAGTGTGAGGCAAAGAAGTAGCAACGAGGGTCTCTTCTGTGGCCTTATCCCCTATTACATCTTGGGTGACTGAGAGATCTTGATTTTTGGGCTTTTGATATGTTTCAGAGATTTCTTCCACGATAGGTATGTCAGGCACTGGATTAGTGAATTGAGAAGGTGGTGGAGTGAGGGTTACATGTGGCTGAAAGAGAGATGGACCTCCTGTTTCATACTCTATTGCATAACCTGGTGTATCTTGGTCTTGGTCTGATCTTGGTCTGAAAAGACTTCTAGACCTTTGAAGTCAGACATCTATAACTCATATGATCCTAGAGCATCCAGGGGATTATCTTTCTCTTTGGGATCTTCCTGGTGTTTCCTGCTAGTCTCCTTCTCTTTCCTCTTCTGAGATCTTTTCCTTTTAACTAGAGGTACCTCTTCTTCTTCCTCTTCTTCTGGCTCTTCTTGTACAATTTCTAAATATGGAGACACAAAAGTTCTCTTCCTTTTGTATGTTTTCTTACCCTTTTCAGTGGTAGGAGGAGATTGTCCAGAAGTGGATGGCCCTTCGTCTGGCGAAGCTTGTGCTGCCCCCGCTAGAGGATCTATCTACCCAGTCATTCTAGTCTTGGGAGCCTTGTGTCTTGGGTTTGACCCATCTCTACTGCACGTTCGTGGCCATACACTGTGTTTGGCTTTTGTGGTGGTGTCTTCTTGTATTGCGGCACTGTATTTTTCTCCCCACGCTGTTTATCTGCTTTCTTGGGTGGATCCATTAGGGTTTTTATAGGGATTGGATCCATTTTATAAGGCCTTCCTATCCAATTTTCCATTGTTCTGATTACATGCCTAGCCTGTAACTCAATGTCATCATTCTCATCTTTATCCACTTCGACATTCATGATGGGCCTATCATATATTTTATCCACAGTGTAGATGGCTTCTAATACCCTGTCTGAATCCTTCTCCCAAACCTTTGGAGGAATTGGGGTCTTCAATATGTGTTGTGCAAGGGTGAGGAACTTCCTACAATAATCCTGGATCCTGACCTCATGATCATCCACACAATTGATCCAATGGTCTTCCAGATGTGGTTCATGGATATAGAACCTGTCGATGATGTGGTTGTATGTTCCTATCGGGTTGAACCTTGGCCAAACTATTTTATAGAGCTGTAGTGGGCATAAATCCCATTCAAAGGCCAAGGATTTGTAGACCTTCATATCTTGTAAGGTGTATGGGCCCAGAGAAATAGGGAAGTCCCAACAATGTTTCTTTTTATGCTTGAAATGTTCATAGGCGTCAGCAAGCTGTGTGGCCATTTCTAGGGTGACAACCCAATCAGATAGGTATCGGTGCAACTTCTTAGGTCTCAAGGTAGAGCTTGCCACTTGGATGTAAGTGAATGTCTTGTACTATATATAGTAAGCCCCAATGGCCCTCACCTTGGCGACTTCTTCCTCTGACATCCTATTCATAAAATCACCTTCAATAGATTGGATGATTGCGAAGGTGAAGGTGTCATTAACTATCCTGTAGTCTAGGTTTTCTTCTGACATGTTTGCCTTTTTCTATAACTAGGGGTACACAGTGTGAGGCCATGCATTGGGATAATTGATGTCTCCCCTCCTGGTGACTCTCAAGTAGTTTTCTCATGCTGCCAATAAGTATACCATGTAGGTACTCATATAGAACTTAGGGTTGTGTTTTACTACCACCAGCTGTTCATCCAACCTATCGCTGATGATGGTTCCCCAATTGAACCTAGACTTATGACCCCTGATTTTCTCTATTAAAAGAATCATCCAATTTTCTAGTTGGAAGGACTGCGGTAATCCATATACCCGGCTTAATAATGTCAGGGCTACCTAAATATCATCTTTCATGTACCCCCTCCTGAGGTCTATCTTGTCCAGCTTGTTTTTGGGGAGAGGTTGCTCAAGGTAATTCTTATTGACTATGTCATATGCCTCTTCCCCTTTATTGTTGAACCATCTGTTGCCCTTTTCTATGAAAAAGTGATAGAACTTGTCTATGCCTTTGTGGAGGTGGAAGACCTCTTCTATGAAGTATGGTCTGATATCTAGTACCACTTGTCCCTCTATATTTTGGACCACCTTTTTATTTGATTCATAATGGTTTTCTAAAGTCATGATCAGTTCAGATGATGTAACAGCCACTGGGTGGGCTGCTGCATTGACTAATCCTGACAGGACTAGTGAGGTACAGTCTTTGGATCTTCTAGCCAGTTGGGAACACCTCATCAGGAGCTAGTCCCAATCTACATTCTCAGTATCAGTATCGTTGATCTCAATGTGGTTTTTTCTAACCTTGGAAGGGGGAGTGTTCCCCTTGTACAAGTAATTCATGGGTGACAGAGTCTTTTTCTTAGGCCTTCCTGCAAAGAGATGTGCAAGTATCAATATTTTATTTGTAGAAAGAAATGACTAATCTGGAAAAATAGGAGTACAAATCTCTAAGTAGCCAGAAATGCATCTTTTTGCACTTTTATCCCTTTCATGGATTAAGGCACCAAAAACTAGTTTAGAGTCTGAAAAGGCTGAAAGTACGAAAGAGCAGTCGTTTGATGAAACAGAACCTGTCGACCTTTTAGTGTGCAAAACTCAAAAAAGATACTTTAGATGCCAAAAATGTGAAGTGGATCTCAGACTCGGAAGGTCTGAAACCCTAAAAGAGTAGACATCATCCTCACAGATTCCGACTTGTCAGTGTTTCAAACGTCTTAGATGTCCAAAATGATGAAAAGGCCGACTCTTTGAGGATCACTTGGAGGACAAAAATGACCTTGTTTTCGGCCTTTCAGAGGCTGAAAACCCTATGATAATGGTCGCGACCGAAAACAAAAACCCTAAGTAGAGAAAAAAACTCAAAAATACCAGGCCTAACCTGATAAGGAGGGACTTCCCCCGCAAAGCTAAGGGCACAAAAATCCCTAAAAGAATTTGGGGAGGGGGGAGTCAGCGCGCCTTGGGCTGGACATGCACCAGGTGTGAAACCCTAAACCCAGACAACAACAAAGAACATAAAAGAAACCACTTGAGTGGTGAGGAAGAAACCTACCTCTCGATATCTAAGAGCGAAGGATGGAGACACAAGGAGGCAAAGAAGTGGAGTGGTCAACCACGGGGAGCAAGGATGAAGCTTCAAGAACCGCTGCTCAGAAGATGTTAGAGACAAAGAAACAAAACAAAGTGAACCAAAATAGGGCCTCTCACCTTTTTATAACCTGCAAGGGACATCATCCTTTTCGGTGTTTTGGCATCCAAAATGCGAAAAGCCTGAAGGTGGATATCGTTCATCCTTTCAGTGTTTTCGGAGGCTGAAACACTGAAAGGGATGATCTTTAGCCTTTCGGCCATTTTGGTCTTTCAAAGGATGTGGTCCTCCGAAAGGTTGAAAGGGTGAAAAGGCTGAAGAAGGTGTCTTCTTTGTTCAACAGGTTGTTAATGAGGCCGATTTGTGAGGGACTGGGAAAGGGGGCAGACTCAAAAAGACCAAAAGGACAAAAAAGAAGGGGGGATCCCCATGGTCAAAGGACCAACATGGGGTGTGTTTTTTGGACCCACAACATAAACCTTGTAATCTTTGTTTGTTTGTTAGCTTCCAAGAGTAAGCCTAATTTTAGGGGGTGTATGTAGTGCCCACCCATAATTTACTTTCAATAATGATGCCAAAATAATTTGGTTATTTTCATGATGATTATGCATATGTTAGGATGATTTTACTCACCCCATACTTTCATGTGTATAGTTGGCATATATCTTTTACATTATTGTGTGGCGTGTTTATCTTGAAAAAATTTATGATGTGTCTAATATGGTAGAGGACGGAGATGTAGTTACTTGCATTGTGAGATCCACATGTACGACTGATCCCTATCATTGTCTATTATATATACATTTTGTACATACTCAACTTTGTGATGCAGGTTTGTAGGTACCGGGCATCGACTTCCCTGGATTGTCAGGATGAGCGTACCTTATCGCAATATCTCAATGGTAAGAGAGGGGAGATAACAGACAGGTCCAAATCCCAACTTAAGCCATTATTGTCCTGAAATAGTGGACAAGTATCTTATTTTATACCTTCCAAATTCGTCAAGGTGATGTCATTCGGGAACCCTTCCTTGTGCTTTTTTGCAATATTTTTAGGTTCAATCAGTTTTGTCGTCATGTTGTCTTGTCATGTGATTGATGTGATTTCTGTGTTAGTTGGTTGAGTGAGTTATTAGATTAATTATGTAATTAATAATTAAATCTTATTAAATTTAGAAACATTAAATATGATATTATTTAATTAATAAAAATAATTAAATACATGTGTTAATTTAAAAGACTTAATTAAAAAGTATAATTTTGGGAATAGAGGATTTAATTAATTATTAAATCCAAAATTGAGATTTAAAAGCATAATTAATGAATGGATATTTTATTATCAATTTGCATATTATTAACATGCTAAATATATTATTTATTAATTAAATAATATTATGCAATTAAAATTTGCACATTCTTTTATTAAAATTAAAATGTAAATTTAAAGTAAAAAGCTGAGTTAATAGGCTAAATTGGAAAAGTGCATGTAATTATCAATTATTAAATAAATTAATTCTTTTTACTCAATTTTAAGTTGAGTTCTATTTTTCTGATTTGAGTTTTCAGTTGAGTTTGCTTTTAGGGTTGCATGAGCTTTGGAAACCCTAGGTTGAGTAGGTTTTATTTATCTGGTTTCTTTTGGCCATGATTGCACACACAGGTTGCACAGATTTTTATGGTTTTTGGCTTTGGATTTGGATTGAAAGAAATTGTGAAAGCTTAGGATTTTCAAGGTTTTGGATTGTTCTTCGTGGCTTCTGTCAACTGGTGGTTTCAGGTAGGGTTGAATCCTTGACTTTAGTACTCAGATCCCCGTCTTCTATGCGTCTGAGATACTGAAATCCCTTGTGTGAAATTTCTTGTCTGCTTCGTGTTTGTCAATCTTAGAATATGGTTGTTGCTATTATTTTGTGGTTATGTTTTCTTGTTTGTATGTCAAATCTGTAAACCTCAATGTTCAATTTAGAGGAAACTATGTTTAGGAGAATCTGTTAAAACCCTAGGCTCTCTTTAAGGAAATTCAGGCAAACATTAGAAAACTTGAAATTAATTCAATTAGGGTTTGATTAAAAACTCTGTTAAACCCCTCGATATTAAGCCATTCAATTTTAAAAAGAAATCGCTTTTTTGAATATTTGGTTAAAATCTATGTTTTAGAATTAAAAATATTTATTTTATAGAAATTTTTTTAAGTATATCTTATTGAGAAGATTAAAATGAAAATTATTTAAAGAAAAATAAATAAATAGTATTTATTTATTTGTGGAGAAAGTTATTTAAAAAAAAAAACTACAGGTGGGGCCACGTAACCCCATTACTAAGATTTACTTTTATTATTTATTTTAAATAAAGGTTAAGTTGAAAATGAGTTTTGTCTATCTTATTTATTATTTATTTAAAACTTGATTAGATTAATTAGTTTAAAATTTATTTTTATATTAGTTTATTTATAAATGTTTATAGTTAATATTTATTGATTGTTAATTTAGATTAATTTACATTATTTGAATTATAAATTAATTTAGTTAAAAGTTTTATTTTTAAATTATATTTGATTAATGTTTTGTTTAATTAAGTATAATCTTTAGGTTATAACATAAATCGTTAAGGACATATTTTGAAAATATATTACTTTTAAATTAAATATATATTTAAATTTAAGAGTTCAATAATGAGAAAGGGATTTGGAATATATTTATAAGATCCTAAGTTAATAATAATGGATTGTGGATTATGGATAATTTAATTAACTCATAATTAATTTGGGGTATGACTTAATGTTAATTATATTATTTGATCAGAAGATAGTTTATATATGGATATATTATTTTAATTGGAGTTTTATTTTGCCTTTCTTGTGGTTAATTGTCGATATGGGTAGAGTGATGCCCTAGGAGGGATTTTGTCTTTTGGGACTTGAATTATTTTATGGATCTATTCTTGTGCACTTTGGGTTCATATTGTGGAGTATTTATAACTATTTTCATGTCTCAAATGTGATGCAGGAGGCATCGCACCATTGGAAAATTATGATTAATTTCATAAATGCCATGTTTTAAGACATTTGATAATTTTAGTGACCAATGTGATGGAATGGTCTAAAATGATTTAAATATCATTGTAATGTGTTAGAAAATGGGTTAAAATACCATTATGATGTAAAATGGATTAAATGTCATTCAAAATCCATATTGAGTTAATAGCTAGTTTTGATAACTACTCCCAAGAATCTCGATAAAGAGATCTAAATAGAGAGGGAGAATAGAAAGATTGGGGGAGCTTAGAGGGAGAGAAAAAAGGATTAGAGAAGAGAATCGGCTCTCTGGCTTTTAGCCAGAGAGCCATGCATGTGTTATGCATTTGTATTTTCAAGCCTTTTGAAGTAAATTTGATTGTGTCTAAGTAATCGTCGTGTCTCCCTTTCATATTTTAGTTTTTTGTTTATCAAGTCTGCATGTATGTTATTACAGATCGGTTACATTTTTGTTTAGTTGCCATGCATTTGTTCCTCCACAGTCCCGAGTTGGGATGTTAGGGTTCACTGTATTTGGCAAAGTATCGATTCAGATAATCGAATGCCCACTCTAAAAATGTATTACAAAACAGTTTCAAGAACCGTTACAAATATTTATTATATCGGTTGAATGCAATGGCTATTGGCATCGTGGTGGGGTTGGTTAATTCCAACGTGGAAAGATAGTGTATTCAAAGAAGATAAAAGCGAAGATCAATGAGTGCAGGTCCACGTGCGACTCGCTCATTGCAAAGAAAGTGAAGGTAGCGGACATGTATTTTGGAAGATCTAATGGAGAGTTCATTATACTTGATACTTGGTCCTTATTTGGTGAATTCAGCCTGCGAAAGATGGCGAGCATTTGTATCAGCATGGTCGTTGTGGATGGCATGGTTATATTGGGCTGAGAATAGCATGTGTTGTGAAAAGTTGGCAACGTAGTATATATTTGTGCATGTCACCAGAACCACTAAGTTGGTGGAAGTAGTATCTTTGATCTCGGTCCATGAGAGACCGTATGGTAAGGGAAGAAACCATGAAGGTAATGGTCATTGGAGATGACTGAATGATATTAGATATCATTCCTATGGCGATGGTCGAAGGATCATGGTATTGGGCACTCGACCATGAAAGGGTGGTGAACACTTCATCACTTCATTGTACGCGGAGATACATGCAAAGCGACAGTTCATTACACTTGGTACTTGGCCTTTGTGAAGAAAGGATGGAAAATGAAATTACAAACTTGCATGGTGATAAGCCGTGGGATGTGATGTGGTCTCTCTTGTTGGTCGGAGACCCAAGAGAGACAATGATCGATTTGTAAATCTATGCAGAAGTCATTGAAGGTGAAATGTCTGTTGGAGTTTCCATCCAGCACCGTAATCATGAGATGTCACATGCATCAAATAGAGGATTTCAGCCTCAAATGGACTGTCTAGGATGAAAGAAAATAAGATATGTAGATTTAAGAGCGATTAATGTAGTCTTTTGCAGAGGTTGTCTGGATAATTTGATTTCTCCGCATCAAATTGGTTCTTGTATGGTTGTGATACATCATTTTCTTATGTTGTGTGTTATCTGAGTCTCCGATCATTATGTTATCTAACCACGAAAAGGTGACGACCACTTTTGTGTTGAGTCCTAATTATCTTGGTCACCTTGTTTCTATTGTTATGGTGGTTCTATTTTCTGAATGCTTATCTTGTGGATTAAGCTACTCCATGTTTGAAGATGGGTTCTTGTGATGTTTTGATGATCAATGATCTTGTGATGTGATACGTGGATTTACATTGTTATGTTGAGATGTCAAGTATGAGATGGACAGTTTGGATCCGTGTATAGGATGATATGTTATTTGTTATGCTCTAGCATTTTCCTTGGTGATATTTATCTTAATTTATGTTTTATGAGAAGTCCTCATGATTTTGGTTTTTTCTTTCTTTTGGTTCTTTTGGTTGGAGAATTAGGGTAGATTATGTAACTGTGTAGTAGGGGTAGCTTGCAATAAGTGCAAGGGCCCACAAGTGGTAGCCAAGATCGCTTGTTGTAAGTTTTATTAATCAAGTGATAACACAAGACATAATTGGAGGGTTTAAAATGAATTAATAAGATATGGTACCTCACCCATGCTTGAGCACTTGTATAGGCTAAGATGGAGGCTAAGATGATGCTTTCCGCCTTGCAAGGTTTGGTTATGGCATATTTAATGTCTTGGTATGTTTGATGAGTAATTAATATCGTATATGGTCACTTGAGTGTCGGGGTCCAGAGAGACTACCGGGATGGGACTTAAGGGTTAAACATATATGATGACACCTTCCTATACACAGTATAGGTTTCCTACATGTGTCAATTTCCCTTAAGTTAGAGAGCTATCAAGATCCCCTTGCTTAGTTATCACTACCTTCTTTGGTTTTGTTATTTGAGTGGGGCTTGTTGTTATCTCCTCAGCAAGGAGTGGACCTTTGGTTCCATGAGGTTAGGTGGTAGTGATTCTTATTACCATTGAGATATGGCATTCATGATCTTAGCTTGGATGATCCTTGATGTTGTTGTACCTTCTTGTTCTTCATTGTTGGAGACTTTATTTTATCTTTTTATTTTGTATCATTGTATCAGTTGTGACATCCTTGGATTATTGTATTGTACTTCATACTTGGTTTTACCACATACCCTACAACTTGTGCAGTGGATGTTGGTTCATTATGATATTAGTTGTATCTAGGTTTCATTTATGGGATAATGTTATTGTTATTCATTTGTATTATATGAAGATGTTATATTGTTTAATTGCTTTTAGTAGATGAGTTAACTTACGTAATTTTATGTCATGGAACGCTCAAAAATTTTAATCTGTAAATGAGTTACATTTATGAGTATGTATTGTCTTATGTTATATTGCTTCCGCATTGTTATTCCTTTTCAATTGTAACTCGTTAAAAAAAAAAATTCTGCAAACTTAGTAACATGTTTTAGGTTAATCTCTCTTGGGTTCCCTGGTGGGGCATTACAAAATAATTGTCTAATCTGTCAAAAGGACTGATATCACCATAACTCATAATAAATCTATCAATTTGCTTTATCATTGGAATGAGTGACATTAAATCCCATATTCCCACAGGTACAATCAAGTCTTAAGATGGTGTTGGAATCACTACTAAATTCCATCTCACCATACCACGTGATGGGTGAATCAACTTTTACTATAACATTGGCTAACCAGTAAACCATAGTATTTATTTCCCTATAGCCGTGGGAAATATGAATTTTATTAGAGGAATTTACAATATCCAAGGATAAGGATATTAAGTTACTAATATTCCATGAAGAGTAACAAAGACTTTTAAGGCATCTAATGATATTGTTAGAGTCCCCCTTAATCCATACATTAGAAGTGTTCAACTTCTTGGCAAGCTTCAAAACCTGGTAAGCTCCCATAGCCTTAGCAAGGTGGTTGTTTTGTATTCCTAATGGGTGCAAATGACATTTTTGTTGAAAATAATATTTCTAATATTTATTTTTACTTAACTCTATCACATTTCTATTTTTTCCTCCACTTGTAAATGACATATTGTGTTTAAAATAAATATTTCCAATATTTATTTTCACTTAACTCTATCTTATTTCTATTTCCTTATTCACTTGGAAATGCAATTTCTAATTTTTCATCACTTAACTTGTCCTCTCATTTAATACTAACCCTCAATTGAGCTTTGATCTCATCTTCCAATTTGAGTTCCAAAGATCTATAAATTGAGCTCAATTTCTCTAATTTCTCATTCTTAGAACCACATTTTGAGTAGTCTTGTTGTTGTTTTTCTTTCATGAATTAGACTAACTTGTCACATGGGAGATACATATCAATTTTAGAAGAAGAAAGAAAAACATTGGAGCATCTTGAGGAAGTGTTTGCTGAATTTATTTCAATCTTTTATGCACTTTTTCTTTATAGCTTTAATGTTAGGTTAGGATGCTATATTGTATGCATTTAGGGTTTTGTGGTTTCTCTAGCATGCAATGATTCTGATCTCCTCCCTACACATACAAGTACAAATACTAGAGCTCAAATTCACAGGCTTGTTGCATGATATATCTTTCTTCCTAATATTCTGTATAGAAGATGCTAAAGTGGTCTTCTCCTTCTTGCCTCACTAAATTAGAGATCTCTAATGCCCTTAAGGAATAATATTTAGGAGCTTTTGGGAGTCATTTTGGTGGTAAATGTTTGGTTCAAAATTTTCTTTGTACAAGTTACCATAATCAAACTATAGAAGAGGATTCATTTTCCTTTGTCAAAAGTGCCATTAGTGTCAACAAACATAACAATTGTATTCATGTTATCACATAGGAACTTATAGCTTGTCTTTCCCCTTGGCATTTTCCCTTGTGGAGTTTGGATCTTATTGGATAAATTTCTCCTCCTTCTTCTCAAGGACATATGTTCATTATGACCACTGAAGATTACTTTGCAAAGTGAGCTGAATTCTTTCCTATTTGATCTATGACTACTGAATTGATTTTCCAGTTCATCCTTGATAATAATATTTCCTGATTTGATTTACCTTTCTCTTTGATTTCTAATAATGGTAACCTGAATTTTTTTTTAAAAGAAAGATGTGAAGTTCCTTGAGAAATATCAAATTTGACATCATTTCTCTAATCCTTACTATCTTTAATCAAATAGTCAAGTTGAAGCTTTTAATAAAATGATTGAGTGAATAATTCATAAAACTATTAATAAATATTATGACGATTGACATACCCAATTGTCTTAAACTTTGTGAGCATATAGAACTATTGTTTGTATAGCTACGACTATGTGTGTGTGTGTGTGTGCACGCGCATGTGCGTGTGTGCGTGCGTGCGTGCGTGTGTGTGTGTGTGTACGCGCGTGTGCGTATGTGTGTGTGTGTGTATTTTTATGTATGTATACATATATGTGTGTGTATATATACATATGTGTGTGTATACATACATGTATGCATGTGTAACATACTTACATATATATATACATATATATATATATACACACACACACACACACACACTTACACTTGCACATATAGATACACATACACATACACGTACACGTACACATACACACACATGTACACATATACATACACACACATACACACACACACACACACACATATATATATATATGTATGTATATATGTATGTATGTATGTATATATGTATGTATGTATATGTGTAGATATATACATATATACTCGGAGCTATACTTGTAGCTATACTCATAGCTATACAAACACTAGTTCTATAGGCTCACAAAGTGTAAGACATATTGAGTATGCCAATCCCCATAATGTTTATTAACAATTTTATGAATTATTCACTCAATTATATCATTACAAGCTTCATGATGAAGCTTCTAATAATAATTGTTAATAAACATTATTGGGATTGACATACTAAATTTCCTTACACTTTGTGAGCCTATAGAACTAGTGTTTGTATAGCTACGAGTATAGTTACAATTATAACAACAAGTGTATATGTGTATATTTATGTATGTATGCATGCATGCACTTATGTGTGTGTGTGTATGTGTACAGACATACATACATACATACATACATACATATATGCACACATATATACATATGTGTGTGTATTTATGTATGTACACACACACACACAAATTTATCCTCTGAATTAATCCTAATGCTTCTATTAACTAAGTAGGTATTATTGTCTGTTTAGTTAATTCATTATTATATTCTCTATATTTTAAATCATTGCATCATTTATGTAATTAATTAAATCAAACTATATTTCATTTTATCTATTTAATGAATTCCTAATAAATTTATCCTTTATTGATAGGTCTCTAATCCTATATCCATACCACCTATCCTACTTGCCCTCTTTCACCCCCACCAATTGCACTCACTTACCAAATGTGGGACAAACTTATCTCCTCATCTCCCTTTTATCCTACGCTCATCCCTATATTAGGTTGTGTTTATGAGGAAGGCTATATAACCATTTTCCCAT
>MU223182.1:90909-109391 GCA_018584345.1 Thuja plicata | reverse complement strand
AAGATCTCTAATCTTGTTTTCAATTTTCACACTTATGCACACACACACACACACACACACACACACACACACACATATATGTATTTATATGATGATACAAGACATATAATAAACGTCACCACTAAGTCAAAATATGGTGTGTAATCATATACATCTCTTCTATCTCTATGGCTGATGATTGTTGGAGCCATCGGGCCAAGGTGGTAGAGGTTGTTGAAGGGGATATCTATGTGATGTTGTCGAACATGAACAACTCTTAGATCCATTCCCCCTCAAATCCCCTCGACCATGCCCTTGTATCATGTTGTTTGTATCCTCAAATTGTGGATGACTCCCTAAAGCCATTGCTCTATAACTCACCAATGCTCTTGCGCCTATTGTAGAGTCTCTAAATCTGCTCACATTTGTGGCATGAGCTTAAACACATCCTCATGTCACCTCAGATATAATAAAATACTACTCCATGGTGAATCTCGAGATCCTACTGAGCATGTTATCCCTTGAGTGACGTGTCTAATAAACTTGTGCCATCCCCTTTTATCCACGACAAGAAAGTATATAAAAAATTATCTAAATCATTATGTATATCAAAATATAAATGGACATATAAAGGGTTAAAATATCATTTAATTTTATTACCTATTTCTCCCTGTGTCTACTTAGGGTAGACATTGGCAAGTTCCTCAGATGCTCTAGTCTGTAGTGCATATGGGAAGCATTGTAGCAACACTCCTACTCGATTGTTCACACTCATGACAACTTGGTATCTATGAGTGTGAGATTGTTAATTATGATAGATGTAATTAAGAAGATCTCTGGATTTCTATATTGTCATCATCTATACCATCCACCCTCTTCCTTATATACCTAGATGATTGTGGCTGGGTGTGATACTCATGATGATTGTGATCCTACACATGGTAATCATCCTACTCTTGATCCCTGACATGGTCATCATTCTTCTTAGAATTGTCATCATCATCCTAATATGAATATGAATTCTCCTTGTTTACCTCTACGTCTCATCCTAATTCTACCCATAACCTTGGATCTCATGTAGGATGGTCCTCAAAAAATATGGGGGCATGACCAAGTACACTTTTCCAGCTAGCAAAAGATTGCTAAAATTCAACCACATGTCCTCATAAAAAAATGGCATATCATCATACTGCACATCCTTTGGATTGATGATAGCCATATCTTATGATGTGGATCTAGGATAATCTCCATGTTTGATTACAATATGAGTTTATAGTAGGTAATAGGTTTAATGGTAGGAATATCGTGTATTTTCCCAAATTGTCATGTCACTCACGATAATAAAATGACATCACAATGTAATTGTGGTGACCCTATGACAATTCGTATCATTTCATCCAAGCTAGCTATGTATGATATCTTGGAATAATTGTAATCGATCTATATAGTCCACATGTGATGTTTGTGTTGGGTCTCGATGCTCATTATGAGTCATGATAACATCTCACACTAGAAGTCATAAAATGTGATACACATCTTCAAGAGTTACTATAATATATCATATGGTTAGATGGGATGTACATGTGTCTACATCCCATCTCTTCAGCATAGTCATCAAAGCTGCATCATGATACTCCACATTACACTTATGGTACCCACCATAATATAATCTCATTTAGGTGAGCTTGTGTATCAAGTGAGAGAATACCTATTGAATCTTGCAATTATGTGTAAATATGACAATCGATGTGCTCTTGCATAATAGGAGGCGCGTATAAGCAGGAAATTGAATTCTCATCAATTTCATTATTTTGTCACCTTGTTTCAATTTTCATGCAACCTACCTTGACTGATATATGAGACCCTATCTTAGGACCATGGTGCTTATGTGGAACCATGAATCCCATGTAGGATAATGGAACCTTGATATGATAATGGAATCCATATGGAAGCATGACTCCTTGAGTGTACCATAATATCACAAGGGGACCATGGTGCCCAAATAAGAAGGGCCAACACATTGACCTAGTCTAAAGTGAAGAAAATTAGACAAAAAAAAATTGATAACAAACCAAAGTAGTGGATGACCTACCTCATGAGTTGGGTAACCCTTTGCGTCAGAAAGTCTAAATACCACCATCCTAGAGGGTTGTGGCTCTCACTTGCATGGCATAAGTTATCTAATATGGACACCTCTACACTTGAGATAAAATGCAAATAAGAAAAGGTGAATAGTTGTATTTTCACCTTTTAAATGTAAAATTCTTTCTAAACCCCAATTTACTTTGCTTTAGTATTTTCAAATTTGAGCTAGATATCACGATCTAGTTCTCCTCTTTACCAAATGCTCTCTAAAATGACATTTTTTTTTATGGATGATCCTACCAGACACATTTTGTAATTACTTCCTTCTTCACAGTTCATTGTTATTAACATGATACCCTATTTCTACCTTCTAACTAGCAAGTAGAAACATGGGGCATATAGCCACTCTTGAATATCATCACTCTTAGTAAGTATTTAAGGAGATTTTAATTTATACTCACAAAGTGGTCTCGTAGAATACAATTCCTAATGTTGTATTACAGGTACTTTCTACATTGGGGCTTTCTTAAACAAATTTGAGAATATCCTTTTTTAGAATGTTTACTTTTTTTGTACTTTAGCTTGTATATGCACGTAGTGTCGTAAAATAACTATAATGGGGACTAAATGTACTATTGTAAATTGTACTCTCTTAATTGGTGAGCCTAGTTTCACACCCTCCTAGCACTCATTTTGGATTTCTAATTCCTGCATGCATTAATTGAAACTATTTTTTATTTAAGAAGATGAGTCGTGTTCTATTTCAATTTTAAACACACTCCTCTTTGGGCCTTTTCTTTAGTGCGCTCTTTATCTTATTTTAAACTTAAACTCAAAATGGGTCTCATCTTATTATTAAGTTTAGATGATTGAGGCCCCAATTTGATCTTGCCCACACTAATATGGATGTTAGATCTGATAAATAGGCCCAATTATCTTTCTATCCCCAAAATTTGAGCCCATTCAGGATGTAGTAATTTGCTAACCAAATTTAAAAATGGCTCACACTGCGAATATGCGACAAAAAATTGCTCATGCATATTCAAACAGAAAAACCAATCGATTTTCAACCTATAAGAAATTATGGACCTTTTGCATATAATGGATCTAGGTTCCCCAAATTTCCACTGTCTGGCACTAAGAGGAATGAATTTCATCATCCATGTACTGAAGGCTTCTCATCTTTGATGGAAGCATGCAAAAAATTGAGGAAACAGGGATACCCTAGATCTGATCTTCGGCTTGATGCTTTAGATCGCAAGGGTCAGGCTCCCCCTCCACCAAAAAATATTGGATCCAGATGGGAATCGGTGAAATCTAGGAAGGCCAGGAGAGCAAAGAGGTAGAATCATAATTTGAATGAGGTAGGGAAAGTAAGGGATAGGGCACCTCAACTATGGACAATCTCGCTTACTTCTAATATTCTTGTCTTTTCTTCAGGAGCCAATAGAGCATCTTTGGATAGGCAAAACCCCCAACCTATTGATGCTCCAAAAGAACCCCTTCGAAACCCTACACGAAGGTATGCTCCTAGAAACCCCCATAGCGAGGGTTTTTCAAATAAATGTAGGGTTTCAGCAACCTAGTGGAAGCATTAGAACCAGGCATCTCAATCTACCAAGGGCTTAAATTGTCCTCCAATCCCTCAGCAAAAACCATATAACCGTTATTCAAAGTAGCGGAATTAAATGATTGTGATTAATACGAATAATAAGTATACTCAAGGAATGCAAGGGTACTGTAAAGGCCATGGTGTTTTTTCTCGACTTGGAATTGAATGCCCTATAGAGGAGTTTGCATAGTGGTTCCAAGAAGTGTTGAGAGGCAAGGTAGGTAAAATAATCCTCATGGAAAATTTTCTATTTGTTGATTGTTTAGATACATCTCTTATAAATGAATTTTTAAACAGGGAATGCCCAGATTTTAGAGGATAGAGTTTCTTGTTTATAGATTGGTGCCCTAATTTTGACCCATGTAAAGTAGAGAAAATTAATGTTATCAGATGGATTAAGCTACCTAACTTACCCGTTGGATTAATGTAAAGTGTTATTTTAAAAGATATTTGTAATCGATTGGGCAAATTTGTAAAGTTGGAGGAAATGTTTTTAGCATACTCAAATGTCAAAAGGGTAGTTATAATGGATAATGTGATTAAAAACCTCAAAACTATTAATTTAAAGATTAAAGAAGTATCATACATTATCAATCCAATTTTTTGTAACAATCTTGAGCCAGCCCGAACCCTCTATCCCACTACACGAGGTTAACATTCAATTTAATGAAGAGTTAGGACATGAGGATAATTTCACCTAGGAGCAGATCCTGAGTATGGCAATATCTCTTCCATTAGACACAACCAGCCTAGAAGATGGCACCAAGGGGATTAATGGTGGGAATTATAAAAATTCAAAAACTGTTAGTAATAACTGAGAGGGGGGGTGAATCAGTGGCCTCAAAAATATTCTAATTAATCAACCCAAAAACTTAGTACCACAATATTAAGCCTCTAGTTATCTTCATTCCTACAAGATGAATGCCTTAAAATATACTTATCAAATAGCTACTACTTGAGGTGCTCTGTTAACCTTATTCTTAATGTTTACCGAATAGAAGTCTTTCAATTTACCGAATAATAGTAAATAGCTTAGTGTATACCGATAAATCTAGATTAGTTATGTGTAATGCAAAACACTAAAGTAATGACTCATAAACACATTGACACATGGATTTTTAATGTGGAAATCCTATTAAGAGAAAAACACTTGGGACCGGTAACCCAAAATTTTCACTCTTCTGAAGTGAGCTCAGTGAAGAGCCAACCCTATTAAAGGTTACAAACACACTGTTAGGTGTGACCTTGTTACAGGATTTAAAAGATTAGTTTGTCACTTGATATTGGTCACCTCTATGCTACCTTCTATGACCAAACCCTCATTTGTAAAATGGTATCTGGCATCTCATTCTATCTTCATGATCAAACTTTTTGATATTCCTTGGAATGTATCTCAATATAGAAAGGATCTTTAAATCTTGCTCAGTTAAGAGACTTTCAGAATCAATGGTTAAACTGAAACACTATGATCTGTTCATATATACAACTTATACTTTCATATTTTCAGATCTATTGTAAGCTCATTAAACATTCTGATCAATAAATATTTTCAATACCTTTGCTCTACTTTTGTTTATGCTCAGTGATGTTGTTCTCTATTGCTCGGTGTCTGTAGAAATCTTTAGCTCTTTCCTTAGCTTGATTGATTAGGACTGTATGAAGTTGTTCTTCATCAGTTTCTCTTCAGCGTCCTCTTTTTCATTCACTCCCCTTAATTCATAATGAATTAGTTTGTCTCTTTATAGACATGATATCATCGTTTCCCTCTTCTTGATTTTCTTGATCTTGGTATGATCCGTAATCTTAGCCAATCTTGATTTAAAGAATAACTCTTGTTTTATCTCGTAGAAATCTTCTTGCCAACTGGACAAAATAACTTTAAATCATTTACTTATCTCTGGCTTATCTTGTTGATGAAAACAATGATAACAACCAGTTAGTCTATTTTTAGCTATGCCAACTAGATATTTTGTCATTTCTGAACTCCAGTTAACTTCGGTGTTTTAACTCTTTGATAGCTTCGGTCAACACTTCAGTTCTCCTCGGGCTACTCCATCAGGGTTTTTTGTCCTTCGGGCTTCACTGCAAAGTTCTGCTCATCGGTTAACACTGTAATTTTGGCCGTGGGTAATGCTTATGATTCTGCTCTTTGGTACTGCTCATCAGTTTCTTTGCCTACGCATCAGTGTGACCTAAATTTCAGTGATCTATGTTCATCAGGTTCCACTAGTCATCGGTGTTTGAAGTCACTTAGTGAATGCTTGTCTTTTATGCATTACTAAAAGCATAATCTTTTTCTCTCTGATTCTCTGAAGTCTTTGACACTTTGATTGTAACCGATTAGATTATATTAAGGTTACATCAATGACAATACAATCCATTAACTAATTTAATGTCTTGCATTATCTTTCTGCATTTCGATGATCAACTTAACATCTTCAAACATTCAATTAGTTACATGTCATCAGAAACCCCTAATGTCGAAAGAATAGAATCTCAAGACTCGAGGAAGGCTTTGATATAAGTTGACTAGAAATATGAGGAGGAAAGAAGAAACACTCTAACCAAAGTATGTATGATTGAGACAAACCATGAAATTAAGGAAGGTGAATTAGTTAAGGTGTAGGATAGAAGGGATACCCAGGGCTTAACTCTAAATAATGAACATCTTTAGGAAGGGGAGACGTTGGGTGTGACACTAATTGATAAGATAAAAGAGAAAACTGACAGAAACACCAGGGAATTAGTAAGAGGAAACCTAGTTGATGAATTGTGTGATGAGGTGCTAGAAAAAATATTGATAGTAGCATAGTATAAATGATTGACATGAATGTTATAAACAAAGAAAAGCAATTGTTAATAGCTGAGATAATAGAACTTGAAGAAGCTAAGAGATCACAAGAAATATTGAGGGAAGAAATGGTGGAACTTGGAGAAAGAGAGATGAATGAAACTAATCCCACTTTAGGGATTGCACTCATTGATTTTGAAAATGATACACCATACTGTGCTAAGAGCACAAAGAAAAGGGGCAGAAAATCCCTTTTCGAGTTAAGAGAAAAGGGTGTTATGGTAGAGAACGGGCTTAAAATAACATCACTACTGAATGTAGGGAAGGGGAAGCACCTTTCCAAAGAGCCATGAAAATTATATCGTGGAATGTTCGGGGCCTCAAAATTTTGCATATCCAATCTTAAACCCGATACTCTATTAACCCAAGAGACCAAACTGAATAAGGAAGAATTGGATACTTTAAGGAAAAGGTTAGGCATTTGGGAAATAACTAGTGTCTCAGCTAAAGGAGCCTCTAGAGGTTTGGTAGTATCTTGGGACCCTAGGTGGACCTCCTTTTCCCTAGGTAGTGATAACATGAATTGGATAAGTTGTACGGTGAGAAACATTAGAACCAATTTACAATTCACAATAATCTATATATATATATATATATATATATATATGTGACCCCATTCAGAATATAGATAAGAGGACAGTATGGAGTGAGATTTAAACATTCTTGGAAACTATACCAGATCAGATCTACATAATTGGAGGTGACTTTAATGTTATCTTAGATCCAAAAGAGAAATGAGGGGGCTCCACTAACGTGTCAGAAGAAACAATAGATTTTAGAGCGTGGGTCATTAAAAATCAGCTAGTTGAAATCAAAATAGATCAGGATTAATTTACATGGAACAACAGAAGGCAAGGTTTCAATAACATTGTAGAAAAACTTGATCAGTTTTTATTCAGAGGAAACTAGGCAGAATTCCCTTTAGTCTTTCGGCAATAATCATACTATACTCGAGATCTTATCACTATCCTATCCAATTATCCATTATTGAGGATTTTCAACCTAGTAGATGCCCCTTCAAATTTGAGAAAATGTGGCTTAAAGATGAGAATATTTTGAAGCTAATTGAGTAGTGGTGGCATTGGGAAAGGGTCAAAGGATCCAAAATGTTTTATTTAGTAACTAAAATGAAACTAATTAAGAACAAAATTTTGTGATGGAATAAAAGCAACTTTGACAATATTTTTGACACTAAACTCAAATTAGAAGAAATAGAGAGCCTCAATAAGTATTTCATTGATAAGGGTATGCATGAGGAATCATACCTCAAAGAGAAAAAGATAAAAATACAATATGAGGACATTCTAGCTAAAGAGGAGATCTTCTGGCGCCAAAAGTCAAGGGAAACCTAGTTAGAAGCTGGGGATAGAAACACAAAGTCTTTTCACAATATCACTAAACTTTGCAAAAACTTTAACAAAATTACTAAAATTAAGGATTCTAGTGGCTCTATCACTTAGGACCCAAGGAATATAGCAGATTCAACTATAACTTACTTTGAAAAACTCCTAAACAACTAGGAGGGCTCCAATCTAGCTCACCAAAAGCAGATACTTAGCAACATCCCAAGAATCATATCAAGGGAACAAAATAAACTACTCACAACAAAATTCTCTAAGAAGGAGATTGAAACAACAGTAAAATAGAAGCACCCAGATAAGTCCCCGGGCCTAGACAGGATCCCTGCCTTATTTTTCCAAAAGTGTTGGAATTTCATAGGGGATAAAGTGGTTGAAGCATTAGAAGGGGTTAGGAACCCTGATAACATTTTAAAGGAGGTTTATAATACTTTTCTTACGTTGATACCAAAGAAATAAAAGGTGGAAATTTTTTATGACCTTTGACCTATTTTCTATGCAATACAAGTTATAAAATACTCACAAAAACTATGGCTAACAGAATTCAAAAAGTCTTACCCAACATTATTAGTGAGGAACAAATTGGATTTTTTCCTGGCAGATCTATCTATGATGGAGTTATAATTGCCCATGAGGCTATACCTCCATTAAGAAAAAAAGATATCCCAGCATGTTAATCAAATTAGACACAAGCAAATCCTATGACAAGGTTGACTGGCGTTTCCTTTGTAAAGTGCTAGAAGGTTTTGGATTTACAAAACAATGGATTAACTTGATATATGAATGTATCTCTTGCCCAAAGTTTTCAGTTCTGATCGATGGAATGCCTAAAGGTTTTTTTAGCATTTCGAGATGCTTAAGACAGGGAGACCCTCTATCTGCCTTTCTATTTATTATTATGGAAGAAGCATTAGGCAAAACTATTAAAAAAGCTAGGGAAAATGACCACTTACATGGAATAAACATTACAAATGGTATGGATCCTAAAACACAACAATTTGTAGATGACACCATGTTATATGGAATTTGTAAAGTTGAGGAAGCTGATAAATTTAAATCCATTCTAGATACATACACCAAGGCATGAGGCCAAGAAATTAATAACTCTAAATCTAAAATTTTCTTTTTTAATACTGACCCCAACACTAAAAAGGAAATATGTAGAATATTAAACTTTAAAAAAGGGAATTTCCAAGAAAATAGTTGGGCCTCCCCCTAGATAAGGGGATTAGATCAAAAAAAAATTGGGACAACATAATCTCCAAAATCAAACAAAGAATAGACTCTTGGAGAGGGAAATGGTTGTCTTCTATAGGAAAAACCACTATGTTTAAATCAATCCTAGCAACCATTCTTATCTACCAATTGTCATGCATACATCTGCCTTTGGAAAAGAGAGAGGATATCAATAAAGTGTTATGAACCTTCTTTTGCCAAGGATTTGAAGACAAGAAGAGGCCAGCCTTGATTGCTTGGGATATTGTATGTAGACCAAAGGAAGAAGGAGTTCTAGGCTTGAAAAACATAAGAGAACAAAGTAAATCATTCGGAGCCAAGTTAATATGGATAATGTAAAATAACCCAGAATTAAAATGGGTCAAAATCATCATAAACAAATACCTAAGAGGCTTATAACTAGTGGAACTATTTCAAACTTCCAACCCCCCAAGGGGATCCAGAAATTGGAACTTTATGATGGATTGTAGAAAAATCATAAGGGAGAAATTAACATAGAACTTGGGAGATGGTGGATATGCCTTATTTTGGGATGACTCCTGGGGTGGATATGAAATGATTGGAGAGATGCACAATTTTGATATCTTGAAGGGTATCTTGGAAACTATGTCAGAGAAACATGTCAAAGACTATATAAAATCCCCACACAATGATATTATTTTAGGCTAGAAATGGAAAACATTAGACAACATCAATATCCCAGAGAGTGAAAAACAAAATCTTTGTAAGATCCTTCAAAATAGAAACTTTACATTAAGAAATGGTAAGGATGGGCTAGTATGGGATGGCTCCAATTTAGGGGAATATAACATTAAGGATGGGTATAAGCTGCTAATCAAGAAACAACTTAGACCAAAAACTAACCTTCCTCTAAATCTATGTTGGGACAAAAACCGACTGCTCAAAACAAGTCTCTCTACCTGGATTTCCCTACAAAGGAAAATACTCACTGTAGATAGATTTACTAAGATGGGCTATGAGGGGCATAGTAGGTGTCCCCTTTGTGAGAAGGAACATGAAACTGCATATCACATCTTATTCAATTATGAATTCTCTAATGAATGTTGGTGATGGTTATGTGGGGAGATGGACTAGATTTCAGCTTTTCCCAATAACATATTAGGCCTCTTCCAAGCTTGGCCTAACACAAACAAAAGTAGCATTTACAATATGATATAGACAATTAGTTCTTCCATAATGATATGCAAATTATGGAAGGAAAGGAACAAAAGGCTATTCAAAGACAAGAAAATGACTAAGGATCAATTGACAAATAAAATAAATGTGCTCATTGTTGAGATGGTTAATATAAAAATCCTAAATCAACCTAGAGCGGAAGCCACTATGACATATTGGGATGAAAATATGTGTAGTAGATGGTTGGGATTAAAACTCCCCACCTTTGTAGGACCTGGTAACTATGATAAAACTAAGAAAAGTCAGGAATGTATGTGAAATCCTCCCAAAAGAGGATGGTTTAAACTAAAATTTGACAGGGCATCTAAGGGAAACCCGGGCGCTACAGGATTAGGTTATATTGTTCACAACTAGGAAGATAATGAAATTGCATCTATGTTGAAGCCTTTAGGCATTACCTCAAACAATAATGCAAAACACTCGGCTTTGATTGAAGGTTTTAAAATATGCAAAGAACTAAAAATCAACCAATTGGAAGTTGATGGTGACTCATCCATCATTATTAATGCCCTAAGAAAAAGGTGTATGCCTAATTGGAAACTAAATTACTTATTGAAAATTTCTCTTAGCCTACTACTTCTTGCACCAAATGCACCTTTAATCACATTTTCCACAAAGGAAATAAAAAAGCAGGCGAGCTTGCTAACAAAAGAGTTGATTAGGTATGCCTATTGAAGTCTCATTGATATATGACTGAAACTACTGATTAAAATTTAGATATATGACTCTACATGGACATATGTCTCAATTTTCTTAGGACCTTACTTGGATGCATGTGTTAATGGTTTAAACTATATGTTAGTAATAACAGTCCACAAGACAACTGAGAGGGGGGGGGGTGAATCAGTTGTAGTATAGATTATTAAACTTTAAACTTTGTTAACCATATCAGCAAATGTAGATAATAACACAGTAATAGACAACACCATAACACAAGATTTGTTGTCGAGGAAACCCTGTTAAAGGTAAAACCCTAATGGGAATTAACACCCACAAATAATGTATTGAGAGTATAGTATCCCTATTAAAAGATATTAGCCCTATTAGGAGCTTGTTACAACATTACAGTACACAGTCCCTTTTAGAAGATAGACCCTGTTAGGAGTCAAAGGAAATAGTAGGCTCACTACCAAGGCACACTTCCCAAAGAAGGTTAAAGCCACCCTCAAAGATTTACAATCCACATTAAGTGTATACAGCAAATACACAATCTAGTGAATTGTCTGATAGCAACTATCTTTGCTTGATCAGTTCCAATGAAGTATCAACACTGCTCTCTATCCAGCAGTCAAGCTTCACAGCTTCACAAATATCTACTCTTCTCTTTCTCTACCATGCTTTTCACAAATGAAAAGATCACTCATATATACCCTTTTACAATAACCCATTAGGTTGGCCAGTTAAGCTTTCCTAATACATAATTAACTAGGTCAGCCAATTAAGGCTTCCCATCATACAAATAATTACATAATCGCTTGCTAAGATACACACGGTACCTATAAAAAGTATACAACATTTACAATTCATAACAAATACTTCCAGATCCGCAATCCACTCTCATAATTAATTTCCACAAGTTACAAGTCTGAAGTCGGCCAGGAAATAGGTCTTCTCCAGAACACATGCCACAACTAACGTTATCAGTACCCAAATAGAAATCAAACTCAACCCATTTCACTATCATATGTCGGCTCTCTATCAGTAAGCTTGCAAGTTCTAAAACATCTTCCTCAGTAAGATATACCTGAAACACAGAGACCTTCTCTGTCCAGAATCACAGTTGTAGTCTAGAAAAACAATCTTCACCAAATAAACTGTAACATCCTCATAATGTAACATAAATTCAAGTGACCTTATGAGTAAGGTCAAGACATAGCCTTCTACATAAATCCAACTTTGATCCTTCTGAACCATTCGTACAATGTCCATACACTCGTTCTAGTTAAGTAGTCAGTTTGTCTTCTCCATAGAAATATATGTTGACATCAGTGACAAAACATGAATATCAACAGCATGATTAGTAACCAAAACTGATATCATCCAACAATCTCCCCCTTTGGAATTGATGGCAACATATGGGAAAATCCATATGCATCAACCCAAAAGTACTCTCTCTCAATACAATCTTCTCAATATCCTCAAGATAAATTTACCAAAACAGTAGGGATTTTCTCATAGATTCCTTCCCCCTTTGGCAGCAATGGCAAAGGGTGCCATAACTCATCTATAGTATTTAGTAGATTTTTCAAATCTTCATGTCTAATCAAGTGCAAGATAACCCAAATGTGCTCCATAGTGTTCTCCTGCGATCACTCCCCCTAAGGAGTAGATCCATACATCAAGTCCAGAGAATAATATAGCTCTGAGATCCACTGGACTGATGTATATCTGCATCATTTTAATTACCACTGGGAGAGGCCATCACCCCAAGCATGCCTCTGATGTATTAAAAATATTCTTTTGACAAAGGTTTAGTAAATATATCTGTTATCTGTTCCTTTGTGATTATGTACTCTAGTTTAATCTCCTTAGCAGCTACCTTCTCCCTCAAGAAATGATACTTGATAGAAATATGTTTAGTCTTTGAGTGCATTATAGGATTATTTGACATGTTTACTGTACTTGTGTTATCACAATGAATAACCACTGGCTCCTTGAAAATTATTCCAATATCTTCCAGCATTTGTTTCATCCAAACAACTTGCGTGCAATTAATTGCAGCAGCTACATATTCTAATTCAGCAGTAGATTGAGCAAAACAATTCTACTTCTTGCTTAACCAGGAAACCAATCTCTTCCCAAGGAAAAATGCACTACCACTTGTGCTCTTTCTTTCATCCACATTACCTGCCCAATCAGCATCAGTTAAAGCCTGCAAAGTAAAATCATCATATTTTTCATACCATAATCCATACTCTATTGTTCCTTTCAAATATCTGAAAATTCTTTTCACAGTAACAAAGTGTGTTTCTTTAGGATCTTCCTGATATCTAGCCACAATTCCAACTGCATTGGTAATATTTGGTCTAGTGTGTGTCAAATAGTGTAGACCTCCAATCATTGACCTATACTTAATCTAGCCAACACTTTGAGTCTCATCACTTTTAGTTAGTTTGTTCCCTATTATCATGGGTGTACCAATAGGTTTACAATCTTCCATTCCAAATTTCTTCAAAATTTCCTTAAGGTACTTGGTCTGAGTTATAAATATGCCATTTTTACTCTGATTAATTTTCAAACCAAGAAAAAATTTCATCTCACCAATCATTGACATCTCAAACTAATTCTCCATTTCTTTAGCAAACTTCTTACTCATTTTGTCATTTCCTCCAAAAATGATATCATCAACAAAAACTTCTATAATTAAGATTTCATCTTCATTAGTTCTTAAATACAAATTACTGTCTCCATTACCTTTTCTAAAACCAAGATGAAGTAGATGTTTATCCAGTCTTGCATACCATGCCCTTGGTGCTTGTTTCAATCCATATAGTGCCTTCTTCAGTCTGCAAACCATGTTTTCATCATATGTCACAGGAAAACCACAAGGTTTCTCAATGTACACTTCTTCTTCTAGGTCACCATTCAAGAATGCAAATTTCACATCCATCTGATACACTTTGAAGTCTTTATGTGCAACATAAGCAAGGAATAGTCTCACAGCTTCCAGCCTATCAACAGGTGTGAATGTTTCTTTGTAGCCTATGCCTTCTTGTTGTGAGTAGCCTTTACATACCAGTCTAGCCTTGTTTCTTACCACTGTGCCTTCCTCATCCATTTTGTTTTTGAAAACCCACTTAGTTCCTATCACATTCTTGTTTTTAGGTCTTGGAACTATTGAGGTTTAGAATTGTCACCCTAACTCAGGCATTACGGCTGCATGGCAATTCCATCCTAACAATGGAAACCTTCTCTAGCTATGGGTAGACTATGTTTGAGGAGTCTCCAGATTCTAGGTCGGTTCCTATTGAATTTGGGTATCAATTTTCTACTATCTTCTCCTGATTTTGGGAGGGAAAGAGAGAAACTCTAACTAAAATTGCATATACAAAACTTGAAAAGGTGATACACCAAATAGATTCAGATCTCTCAAAGCTTCAAATTGACACTCACTTAACATACCCTAATGATCTTTGCAATATCACTCACTACCCAATACATAGGCTAATTAGAAGATCACTACTAGGGTTTAACCACAAATAACAATCTTACTATCAACAACATGCATATTCTGCAAAAGGCTTATATTCTGTAATCTAGAATAGGAAATGATACAATCCACTAATCCATGCTACAGATGTATTACACTTGAATGAAGAAAATTGAATAGGATTTGAACATATGATCACCACAAGATATATGAAAAATTGTGCAAATATATTCTTTTCAAAATCTATATGCAGTTACATGAATGAATCTCAAATGGCAAGGAATACAAGCATCCTCTTGCACAAAATCAATATCACAAATATGAACCAACCAAGGACACAAAAGCATAAACATGAAGCTATAGGAACAAGAAGTTCACTAACAGCTCTTCTCTCTACAATCTTGGATCCCTAAACATGAAGCCAAGGATCCACTATATAGCCCACATGGCTTAATTTTTAAAATATTTCCCCCCAAAAATCCTTTCACACTATCAGACTACTAAACTATATGGCTTAATAAGTGCCCTAAATCAAGCCCTAAGTTTTGCACCCCTAAAGTTGGTAGATTAAAAATACACCTTTCTATACATACTACCAACTTTATTACATATCATTCATAATGCATAAACCCAAAAACATAACCCAAACGACATACATAACCCAACATAATAGAAAACCCTAACTCCACTAAGTTTATAGTAAATCTTAACCCTACTTAGCCGACACCATACTATGGAAGTTGATGTAACTCCAACTTGATGTTTGACCATAGCTCACCATTGACATGATTACTCCTGTTGAGAAGACAGTTTGTTCTATTTCGTGGCACAAAAGGTACCATCATGGCACTATGGAGGGAATGTTGATACATTGGGAACTGTCATGGCATTTACTCCATCTATTAGTGGACTTCAAACTCGGGTAAAACACAATGCATAGTGTTTATTGGTTTCATTTGTATCTAGGGTTTTTTTCTCTTTGTGGTGCCGCCATGTTGATTCTGGAAACCATGATTATTGGAAATGTATCCACTTACGTTCTATGAAGATGCTCGGGATTCTTGAACTTTATGGGGAAAAAGAGACTGAGTTTTACTTCACCATAACACATGGCATCTTCTGTTGGTTTCTTCTTCAATACTGCTAGATTTTTGCAATCTTTTCTTTTCTCAAACTTAGGTTTTATCAATGAGTTAACTCCAGCAAGAACAACTTGGCCTTTGAGAGTTTCAATACCATGACAAATGGCACTGAATACATGCTTTAAACTTGGGGTTTTGAAGTTAATGTTTTGAACAACCACAGCAAGTTCAGAATGAACTTAAACCATGCTTAAGAGATGTCGAGCTACCCATGAGATTCAACTTTGAACTGAGGATATCTCACGCACAGCTTCATATTCATCCCCAGTTTTGATGGTGTGATATAAATGAAGCTGGAAGAAAATACTTTGTTTGACCATAGCCACCATTGCTTGTAACTTCAGAAAGCTCAATCTTTACTCCTCTATTGGTCTTTGTCCATGACACTTGGCCTCTTCAGATAAGTAATCTTGCACTTTTGTTTACTGCAGTTTTAATGTGAAAATAGAGACAATGTTGAGGGAATGTCGATGACTCTTTTTGCAAAAAATTAATGGAGTTTCTTTCTATGCTTTAAAATTGGTATTTCAAACCCTCCATTGTAGCATGAAACACTTTGCTATCACTTTGTTGTTTTGCTGCCATTTAGTTGGAATACCCACATGGCATTTGTCGACAATCTGTAAGTAAACTTGCAGATGTGCAAGTTTGTCAAGAACACAGCTTCCTTCATGACTATTTTTTTATGCTTAAAAGCATAACACTTAATGTTTTTCTAAAAACACAATACTGTAGTAAGCATAAAACATGCTCCTTTGTCCAGGCCGAACATCCATTCTTTATTCTGTCTGAAAAAAATACAAGATCTTTCTCTAGTATGCCTGTAATGTTATAAAAACACATATTCAGTTTTACTGATAACAGTATGAGCATCTTTTTTTTTAAAAATGGAATCATAACATGTTTTAAAACATTCTAAAAAAAATTTTCTTCATAGTGAAAAAAAAACACACTATTCTTTTAAAATGCATATACAGTACTACCCATGGGGTTCGAGCATGGGCTCGTGACTCCCATGGGCCATACTCAAACTAGGAACCCTAACTGGCACGTATTTCTTATCATTATGAAAGTATACCTTGCATTTTTATCATGATTATAATGTATGCATGAATGAACATTATCTTCCAATACAATAGTATAAGATGTATTTTATTTAAATACCCTGCATAAAGATATCCTTTTGAAACTTTTTTTGAAGGCATGAAACTATATTCCTTCCAAAATCATGAATTATAACAGCATCTTTTAAACTCTTTGGATGGACAATCACTGGTATTTTATCCATAATGTCTGTCTTCTGTGGATGTCCATTTTATGAAAGCATAAAAACATGCTATTATTGAAACCCTTGTTCTCTGTCCTTTTTTAGTAATTAACATTTCTCGTTATGCATCTTTCACTTTGCAAATCCAACTATTTGATAAACATAACAACAGTACCTCATAACATAGAAAATATGATCAATCACTAGGCATATGGTTTCAACATGGATCCTCAAAAATGAACTCTTGTACCTTCTCTGCATTTGGTATACTTACTGTAACAACATCTCTTGTTATCTCCCACTTGTATAATAATAGTGAATCTCACATTATTTCAATTATGCATTTTTTAAGTTTATTAAAGATCTTTCTTTGCTCATGTGTCTCATGTAGTATCACTTGTATTCTTTCATGTATTTGCATCCTTTCTCTCTTATGCATGTGAGTTGTAACCTCCTAAGATGTAAACAATCTTTCTTGCATGTAATGGCTTATGTGAAGTTTGAGCACAGGCTCGTGACATCCACTGTATTTCCTTCTTGCTTCCTACATTTAGTTACACATTCACCTATTTGCACACATATCACCAATCAATTTGTTAGGTCAACATATAAAATGAATCAATTATGGGTGAGTGTCATACAGGATGACACTCATTCATGAATATTGGTTGATTTATTTGTGTTTATTGAATAACAAGTTGATCAAATTCTGAAAAAGTTTTCTCATACAGGAATACTAAATCCCTTTCATTCATATATCTAATTATAAATACAAGAACAACATGCATCAAAGTTACTATAAGTAGCAAAAGGTTTCATGTTTAGAACAAGTCCCTTCAATACTATGTTTCAGATATTGTGGATGCATGTTTTCTTGTTACATTGATTTCATCAGATTGATATGCAGTATTAGAAGACTTGATTGTATGAAGTTTGTGTTTCATGTATTTCTTAGATCCTGTTGGTAATATTTCTTATTTGGCGGTTCTCCTGGTTCCTTGTCCTTTTTCTGGTTCTGGCTTATCCATTTCAGTCCCTTCTTGTTCAGTCTGGCTTCAACTGTGCAAATTTTCAGGTTTTTATGCCTATACATTGCCAAAATTGTCAAAAACCTGATAAACCCTAGCAACAAAATGTTAAACGATGCATGTTTAAACCCTGTGCCATGTCTTATGTTTTGTCATTACCTTTTTCAGTCACTTAAGACATGTGCTTTTAAGTTGAGTCGCTTGATCACTTTACCAGAAACGAATATGCTAAAACATCTCCCGACTTTGCTTTTACCTTGTGTCGCGTAGTCTTGATAAAAAATGGAATATTCTCTCAGTGTATCGAGACTTAGCGATCTTTCTTCAGTCGGGTTGTCGCTTGAAATCATCTTATAACCTTTTGAAAATGAACAGGGCCCACTTCAGTCGGGTGATTGCAAGAAGAAATGGCAAGTCAAAGAAATGTCTCCCGACTTTGCGATTCATTTTATGTCGCATGGTCGCTGGATCAGCTCAGTCAAACAGTTAAGTTCTTTCTTCAGTCGCGTGGTCTGGTGATAAAAAGGCGGTTAAGAGATAACATTCACGACCTCGCGACTAGCTGTTTGATGTTAGA
>MU223182.1:58082-83000 GCA_018584345.1 Thuja plicata | reverse complement strand
CCTACTAAGGGTCGTTATTATTTAAGATTAACACTAGAGATGATTGTTTCTAAGATACATATTTCATCCAAAACAAGAAATACTATGGTTGTAATTTTATCTCAGTGATGATATTTTTGTTTTGGTGTTAACATTGGTGTGTTAAGGGGTTGGTGCATAATGTAATCCTCGTGGAATATCGCTTCAAGATAATGAATCTATTTTTATTTCCTTTGATCAAGCTCCATGGGTGTCAAAGCTATATTTAATGATGATTCACACACACACACACACACACACACACACACACACACACATAGAGAGAGAGAGAGAGAGAGAGAGAGATTGGCATAATAAGATGATAGATGGATTGAATCCCCTGTCAATTGCAATTTGTTCTGAACGTATATTGGGTTTTTGAGAATTATTTAATATTACTTAATAATTGGATATGTTTATACAAATTTGATTTGGTATCATATGGTCCTCCCTTTATCTGCATCAAAATTAGATATGTTTATATAGGTTTGGATGGTTTTAAGGTCAAGTAACTTAATCTCAAAATAGCATTGAATATAAATAGGAAATTTCATATATACGCTTGTACCCATATGTATAGGTGGGCATATAAAATACTACATAAAAGCACATGCACACATATATGTATGAGTATGAGGGTATGTAAGCACTTATCCACTGATATTGTAATAGGTAATAGAGGATGGTGAAATAGGATTGAGGGGATAATTAAATTCATTAATATTTATAGGCTCTTATTGTATGCCTCCTATCTATGATCTCCTGTTCTAATGATAGAATTAACTAGACTCATCTTAGATACAATTGTCTATGTCTTGGTTTGATTAATAAACATGTATGATTTTTTTTGATCTATTACTAACAAATGATCTTAGCTGAAAGGTAGGGAAGATTATTTGCAGGTTGGAAACATGGATAGGGGTCATTAAGGATGCCTACTTTGTAATTTCAAATAAAGGATTGTGGGAAATTAAGCAAATGGTGATTAAGGGTACAAAGGTGAAAAAATAGAAAATATTATGGCACTGATATAGGATCTACATACTCTGTATATACAATATGGATATGTTGTTTTAACATCAAGCCAAACAATATTTAATGGTTTCATTAATTATATAGACCTCATCTTTATTTGTACAGGAGGGCTCATTCCCCCATCTTCTAATCTGCATAATAATATGGTACTTTTAATTTTCTAGTTTTCTATGATCAAGACTTTCTAAGTCCCAGGCAATATCAGATTTTTCTTCCCTCCGTTATTTTTCTCTAGTGCCCGCATTGAATTAAGGTGTACCATTATTATTTTAGCAATAAAATATTTAAAGGCCTCAGCCTATTATCTATAAAAAAAATAAGAATAAAATTTTTCTAACCAAATTGGTCTTACCACCTTTTTTCATAAATTTAAGGGTCGATAATATACAGGCCTTGATATTTCCAAGTCAAGCCAGGAATTGAAATATGACCATGGTTGGTCATAGTTTGATTGATTTAAGTCAAAATCCCATATATAATCTATTTATCTCTCCTCAATTTTCATCAAGCATTAATGAAGTTCTTTTATGCAATTGAAAGAGATGTTATGCCAAGAGGAAGCTCTGCTACAAGGACTCTATAGATTTGAGAATTAAGATCATGTATAAGAAAGTATTCATCAAGCATTTCCATCACACAATCTTAAAATGATGTTGAAGGATGATAGGGAATATGTTTTACTTATATCTAAATTCTTATCAACTAGTATTGATGATGTACCTTCCCCTCCAAATGTTTACATGTTGCAAGTCTTTTTCATGCATTCCTTTTTCTTTGTTTCCTAAATTTAATTTGATTAGATATCCATAATTGTTCCTTAGCATGGTAGTTAACAATTAAATTTATAAATATAATAGTTTTGTCATAGCTCCTGTGACACTTCCCTTGGGGATTCAGACCAACCACTACACTCAAGCCATGGGAGCTCTCTAGTGCCTCTGTATATCTAAACAAAAGAACCTAAACTGGGTTTGGTTATAAGGGGACTCCAATAGCATAATTAGATGTCTCAAAGGGGAATCTCCACCATCATGGTCTATAAACAATATCATAAGAGACTCTATTAACATTATTCAAAGTTTTGCAAAATGTTATATAGCCAACTCCTATAGGGAAACTAATGGAGTGGAAGATGGGTTTGAGAACATTGGAGTTAAGACTAATAATATTTTGAAATGGCATGGAGAGGAAGAGATAAGTGACGATATCAAATGTTACTTGGAATTTGATCAAATTAATGGGAAGCTTGGGAAAGTATGAAGTAATGATGGATTTGACACATCCCCAAATCAGAATCAATTGTGGTAATGGTGATAGACATTTTTCTTTTATCACCATTATTACCTTTCTCAACTCACATTTTGTGGGTGCTAAAGAGAATTAAGGGCAGTTGTAATCTGGTTCTGTTGTTATTCACTCTTTAGTTTTTGTGGGTCAAAATTGAGAATTTTTCCATGGGAGGAGACCTCAACCGTGTTGAGCCAACTACTTGTGAACACTGGAGAAGAGACATGGAGGTTTGGAGGAAGCTGTCGAAAAGTGGTTTAGTTCATTTTCTCAAAACAAAATGCATGGTTTTGACAGGAATGTTACTCAGATTTTTATGGATGACTGTGATAATGGGGTGATTACTTTGCAGGGGAATAAATTCATCGTTGATGAAAATGTTATTGCTAAGGCCACGAGTTTGTCCACCAAAGGGTTGAAGTTCTTCAATGACAAAAAAGTTTCCAACCAGACACTCTTTAATTTCCCTAAAATGGATGAGGAGAGGGATGCCCTAGATAAAGGTAACAACTCTTATTTTTACCCTAATAAGCTAAAGTATTTTTGAAATAGGATGATTAAGGTGGTTATGGAGTTTGTCACTATTGATGGGAGGTATACCAAGTTTCATGAGTATCACTTTGTTTTTTTGAATCATTTTAGACATAAAGATATTGTCTCGTTTCCATACTTTTTCCTCTCTTCCATTAATGATAGCATATATTATCACAAGAAAAAACCAAGAAAAGTGGTGTTGCATCAAGGGTTATTGTTGATTCTATATGATTTCTTAAGGGGGAATTTTTATGAGAATCCTAACCTTAGTATTGGGGAGGCAGGAGAGGATGTGAACGATGTCGTGATTTATTCTTCAGAGAAAGATTATGGGTGTGATTTTGAGGAGGAGGATGTCTCTCCTACACCCAAGAAGAGGAATCCCTCCATTAAGAAGAATCCAATGCCTAAAAAATTGGCTTTTATGGGGAAGAGGGGAATTACTCTAAAGATAGCAGTGATGATAAAAAGTTAGAACTTAATCAAAGAATAGAAAGACTTTGGTAAGGAAGAAGCCAAATAAGGTGTATTATGGAGATGAAGGGAATCATACTAAAGACAATGATGAAGAAATGTTCCCTCCTAATCTAGATAAAGGGACCCTTTCAACTGGCCCTTTCTTGGCTATGTCATCTAGTAAGGCATTTGGGAAGGAAGCTACTGAAAGGATTGCTCCTAGTGAACCTAGAAAAAAGAAGAAACTTGCATTTGTGTTGACAGATATTTATGTTGGTACCCCTGTTATGGTCAAAGGCCATGACCAAAGTACAATAGATGAATTTAATAATTCTCAAAAGGAGCAAGAGGGGGATACTAATATTCTGCTAATAAAGGAGTATACCAACAATATGGCTCATGATGTTCCCATTTCCTGATGTAACACTAGTCTTGTTTTTCCCTAGCTTCCTCTAGCAACTCCTAGGTCACTCTACTAACCTAATAGGGTTATTCAACTAAACCTATTCTCCTTAGGATTCTCCTCACAATATCCTACTCCTTTCAACAGTGAACATCAACAATGTAGAACACTATTGGTAAACAGATTTGTCTTCGAAGAAAATGATTACAAATTGACCCCCAAATGCCCAAATAAGAAGACTCAACCAGCACCAATAGTTGGGTCACTTCGCTATTGAAGAGCATAAGCGCCCTCAGAATTATCCGGGTACAACTCCCCGTATATTATTTACAATGAATTAACTAAACTATAACCAATAATGCTTTTAACCTCAAAGCAAGAAAGGAAATTAAACATCTGCTCATAACTATGTCACAGATGCTGAAAATGGATTTATAGAACGAAGAGAAAAGAAACAAGAAGAAATAACAACAAGACTGAAAGCCACAAATTTCAGGAACACAGTTACATAACACTCAAAGGTTTTATAGTAACTGTGATTATGAACAGAGCAGCATTTAAAGATAATTAAAAAGACTCAAAGTTCTATTTTAATCAGAAGAGAAAGAATATTTAAATACAAAGATTTAATTAGCATTCTTCTCCTCTCTTCAAACACTCAATCAAAGCCTCACAGAACAAAGATTTTGAACGTAAACTTCCTGAAAAAGAAACTAAAACTTCCTCCATTATCCATATTCTCCCTGCATTACAATAAAAATATCCTAAACTATCCTTCCCCTGGCACAAAGTCTCTCGAGTTAGGCGGAATCCAGAACCCATTTCTTCTTTTGTGAGCATCTTTATTTTCCTTTCGAACACTTCCCCTTTTCAGTTATGAAAACTGATTCTTGATATTACTTCTGATCCCTAATATACTGTCTCCATGTCGAGACCATAATGTTCATTACCTTATAAATACTAATTAAAGTATTTGAAATATCTCCTGGGATGAAACTTAGTTGATTTTAAAACAGATATCACAAATCTATATACTATCAAAGTAATTTTCATTTGTTGACACCTATTACTATCATGCCGAGTTATCATTAAAACTTGGCCTTATCATTGCCATATATGTTTCCACTTGGACCTCATTAGGAAACTCTCATTTATCGGTGACATGTTCTGTATTGTATTTAGGACTTGTGTGTGTCCTCAATTTATTGTTTGCACAGTTATGCAGGTGGGCAACTTGTCTTGGCCATTTATCATGCCTGAATTATCATATTCTCATTCTCATCGACCCCTTAGTTGATGGACCATGGGCTGTGATAGTTGACAAGGCCACAAAGATCACTATATGGGATATAGTTATTGTCGTTCCTCATGACTGTTTGACATTTCATCAAACAGTTTGGACTCATCTCATGTGTTATTCCTTAGTAAATCGGGCCACATTTTCCTCATAAATCTGCATGTCCGGACTATCCTCACCGAATCCCTGGCACATGCATTTTGACACAAGTTTATACACGTTCTCCATGTCGCACTGAGGTTGGGGATTCAGCGGCCTGCGCTGATATGATCATTGCGATGAATGGTTTATACAAGTCCATGCCTCCTCTGCATTGATCTCCAAGATCCTTGGCCCCCCACGCCAAACGGAGTGCCCATTTTGAAAGCGCGGGTTCGAGGATAGCCCTGTTTATAACTAAGCATGATTTTCATGTTGGGACCTGTCCATCGAAGTCTATGCACTAATAACTTGAAGTTTTGCACTCGGGCAACCATGACTTCAACCACCTGAGGCCTTTGCATGCCATGTATGCAAATTGGCATTTCCTTCTATTTCTTTGTCCCTCAAACTTGTAAATGTTAATCTGTCAAATGATTTGCATGCATGTTCTCTCTTATGTATATCGGCTTAATGAGTTCAATTTCTAGCTTGTCAGATTTCTTTTGAATTCTCACAGAGAGAAGAAAAATACCCGTCGACTCAGAGCGACACTATACATTGATCCTGAAGCTTGTATTTTCCACCTTTCGGGTGTCAACCTGTACATGTCTCTTCATCAGCACCGAGCTTACTATGAAACATGGACTATCGTAGCGGAGAATCCAAACTAAACTCTTGTTCATTAGATTGAACAAGCTTTACAAAGTCCCTTATTACAGTGTGGTTCTCAATGCTCCCTATAGTCAAACAAGCATATATTCTGACAAGACACAGAGGTAATTTTACATGCATTTGGTCCAGCTTGCCACAAAACCTTAAAAGTGCATGTGCACTATTCTTCATCATCTATTGAACAATGCATGGACTTACAAAATTATTCACCATCTGGAGTCGGATAACAGTGAGGTCATATGGACTGGTTTTTCTACCCTCAACACGGTTACCACAGGATCACAAGCAGCACACATATAAGTAGCAAACCAAATATAAATGCCCTCTGATGGTGATTTGAATACCCATGAAAGTGATGGTGTTGTTTAGCACTTGATTTTATGACCAATTTTTGTGATCTATGCTTGGAAGAAGAATCAGAAGCTTCATTTAGAATTCTAGATGGCATGTTTGAATATAGTCTCCCTAGACCTATAGTCTCTGTAATTTATATAGTGGTGTTAATGAATGTCAGCTCCATCATATAAGTCTACACAAATATGGTGTCGTGGCTTTGTGTTGGTAGTTCATTTTAACAGTTTAACTTTCATACACGAGTCTAAGACATAGGAAATATTCAACATCCCTTTTTTTATATCTTTTATCACCAATTGTCCGTCATGAGAAAATGGGTTCAGGAGTCCTTTTAGTGGCACATTCGGAGTCATCACCCACCTTCTTGACAATACCCTTCTTTCACATTTGGATGAACAATTATGATTGGTGTATTTATATTCTGAATCAGCAATCTGATCTAGATCGAATTTACGCCTTCAAGCTGGCCACTAAAACCACTGAAACTCTGAACTGAACATAGCTGCATTTGAACTTGAACCTGTAGGGTGAATGCCTCAAACCAAATGAACCATTTGAACCTACTTTAGCAAATTGAACCACTTGGAACTGCTTTGAAATTGGTTCAAATAGGTTCAAGACCCTACACTGAAAGTTTAAAAACCGGAGTGTATATGGGTACCAACAAACACAAACTCAACATAGCTCTTCCTAGGCTTCCAATGGCCTTTCTTGCTCCATCTGCACAAACTGCTCCAAATGGAGTCCAAACTATTCCATATGGAAAGGTATTCTCCAAGATAGTGAATTGGACAAATTACAATTTCCACAAACTTCTTTTGGATTGAAACCCTAAATGAGTTCCAAATTCCAAGCTAATTTCACCCAAAAGAGGGCTACTAGTATTAGGCCTATTTAGGCTTGTTATTTGCAATAAACTGTTAAAGTCCTTAACAAGTCAAAAAAATAATACCATATCCTAATACCCTTTATCAAGAACCTAATGATTTTCTAGGTCTTGGCTCTCAGAGGTGTTCGTATAGTACCTCCTATAAACATGCCTAAAATTCAGGGTTTGAGGACCTTTTCATTGTCTACTCAAGAAATTGGTTTTCTTGGCTAGAAAAAAATCACACCCAAAATTATCCTCCAAGTTAGGGTTCCTTCACTCACCCTAATACCTCTCCAAAATCCCTAATTGAAGCAATGAATGCTTTCCATCCTTCCAAATTTCTCTGCAACTGTTGGTGATCCCTAGCCATGCATCACTGACTCACCTAGAGCATCACCTTATAAATAGTTGTCATGCTTTCCTAGGCCCCTCCTTCACTATAAATAATGTACATGGAGTCACCTTCCATATTCCAATGGCCCGTGCAAGTCCCAGTGTGGAAAATGGATCTATGACCCCATTTACACAAGATGCCTGAATCAGGCCAGCAACTGGACATAAATTAAAAGAATTTACAAAAGAAACTATAACTATGAAAAATAGAAATCTAAAACCACAAAAAGTCTAAGAACAATCTACATTAACATAAACAAGTATTACAATAGATGATTCAATCCATTTCAATACCAGATGCTCACAAATTACACAAACTGCAACTGCTATTCAATTCTACAGTCCGTATAGTCTTTGACACAAACTTGACAACCCTTGAAAATGATTAAGGATAGCCTTATGTAGTTTACCAAAACAATAAAACACCAGTTTTAGATAGCTAAGAAATCAATTCCGTCAAATTTGCATTCTTGCAACCAATGTTGTCAATGTTGTCAATGACAACATTGACAACTTTTGCAACTTTTTGGATATGCTATCCAAACTTGGTCAAAAGTTGTCCAAACTTTCCCAAATCACTAACTAAGGTGTAATAACATGAAATATGACCTCTAGTCCCTTGATTGGCCAATTTGGCACTAAAATCCCCAAAACACCCTATTTGACCTATATGGACTCAAAGGTCACTAAGGACCTATTAAGGCATCCTCACTTAACACACTACACACTAGGACCTACATGTCCCCTTATTATCCTAGAGATCTGGATAGAACCACTGCAAGCCAAAAACATCAAAGAATCCCTAGGTCATATTGCATATCTTAGCCCTACCTAGGTGCTCCTGCACCATACTCCCCCATAAGGGAAAGCTATGTCACTCCTGTGGATAGTATATCCTCTGAAATGCCCACCTTCTTGAAGTCTACCTCTGCAATCCATGAAGCCTCTGATTCTGGTCTATCCTTCCACTAAATTAGGTGTTCCATGTAGACCTTATGTCTTGTAGTCTACTTAACCCTGGAGTCTAGAACTTTTTCAGCTACCATCTATTGTTTGGGAGGAAATACAGTAGCCTCAACATCCCCACTGAGTCCTTGGCTGCCTTGACTGTGTAACACCCCGAAATTGGCACCTTATAATCCTAATCAATTTTTGGTGCGTTCCTTCAATTTTCTCATCACCGAAGTCCTATTGTACTAGGCAAATTCTTCTCCTGATTGACTTTAATTGACTAAGTTTCAAATGTAGAAAACCCAAATTTGCATAAATCTAACATTATATTTAATTCCTAAATTCTCAGGGTTTATTAGCTAAAAATCCCTATGATTAATTTATTTAATTCTAAAGTCCTAAGTGCTTTTAATTAAATCAATTCCACCCTCTTTAGCTAATATACATAAAAGGAATTGAAAGGTTATTTAATTGTTGGATGAATTATCCTCAAAAAGGAATTTCATAATTCCATGTGAAAGGACACTCATGTGGCAATAATCCATTCTTTTAATTAAATAATTCTTGCATTTTTGTCTCAAATGAGAATGAAGAGGCAACCATTTCTTTTCAAGAAACTCTTCACCCTCTTTCCATGGTTTTCTATAAATTGGACCTCTTTTTCTTCATTTAGGAGGATGATTTTTGAGAGCATCAAACTTATAGTCAAATTTGCATTAATTATTTCATGCTTTTAATTTTAAAATTGCATAATTAGGCTAGTTTCAATTGGAATTAAAGATATGTTGATTTCATTTATGATTCATTTACATATCTAATATATCAATTCCATCTTTCAAGTTCTCTAGTTTAAATGCAATTCCTTTTCTAGTTTAAATGCAATTTCCATTCTAGATTAAAAGCATTTGAATTCTATATTAGGAGTATTTGTTTTCATAGATTAAATGCAATTTGCTTCCATAGAATAGTTACATTTCAGTTCTAGACTAGAGCAATTTGATTTCATAGATTAATTGCATCTCATTTCATAGATTAATTGCATTTTAATTCATAGAATAATGGCAAATTCATCTTTCCTCATGCTTTAGAAATCCTCCGTGTTAGTAATGGTTAGGTTTTTGGCTCTTGTTCTGAGGGTAAATTCGACATCCGCAACTAATTAGGAGGTAGTAAGTCATTTCAATTGAGTTTGCAGGATGAACAATTCATTTTTGTCTTTGTAAATTAAACAATTGAGTAAAGACTATGCTGAGTTTGTGCCTGATTTAGAGGTCACATTCAAGCAAACACATTTTGGCGCCCACTGTGGGGCAGAAAAAATGATTTCTGGCCTCATTTTAAAACTTTTTGATAGCATTTTGTGAACTCTACCGTATGTCCGTACAACACTGGTATGGAGTCTCATGCAAAGTTTTGCGTCAAGCCGCGTGAAGTTTTTCTCTCTATAGCACTCTGTCACGCGAGGAAATAGAAAGCTCACGCACATCGAAGCACTTTCTCGCGCCCAGCAAAGCACTTGCTTGTGTGAACTTTAACAGACAAGAAATTAAATTCTAGAATTTATAATCTGTTGTTTCTCTTTTCTGACATCTATTTTCTGCTCTGATTTTCTTGTTTCTAATTTCTGTTGCAGCATAACAGTGGTTTGCAGGTTCACTTGTCAAAAACCAAAAAAATTCTAACAGTTTGCTTGCAGGACGATAGACAAAGACATAATCAAAACATCATGTTTGTTTGCTGTTTTTCATTCACATAGTTTAAATAGGGCTTTGTTAAAATTTCGTAAGGATCCTGATAGCAAAGTAGGGGAATAGGCTCTTCATTACATGGAAGTGATGCCCATGGATGAAAATGAGACCCAGATGTTGCTAGCATGATGGATACTTGGGGAAACAAATCAAGATAGCAAATCTTTAGCACTTCTACTTGTTAGGGGATTATGCTCTTCTCTCTTTGAGAGAATCAGAAACCCAAAGACTTGTGGATTTGGTGGATTGAAACTATCTCGATGATGAATATTCTTGATGTGTTTGGGTGAGGTGAAAAGGTAGAGAAGTATGCTCTTCTCTCATTGAGAGAATCAGAAAATCAAACCCTTGAATCTGAACCAAGTTGAGTCACCTTTAGAGGGCCTGCTAGAAGTTGAACCTTCAGGAATGACCCAAGTGAGTACAAACCTTTCGTTGGTGATTCCACCTCACTCTAATAAAGTCTACTTTGTTGTAGTCTAAAGACTCCAAAGCCATGGTAACTTCTTTCTCATTGATTTCAACTATCATCATGAGAAAGCCTTGTTTGTCATACTGAGCGGCGCCGCTCCCAGCCTTGCTTACAAGGGTGTGTGACTTACAAGTGTTGGTGTTGCTGTGAGGCCCCAGCTCTGTATTAGAGGCACCAGAGGTTATTGTAAATAGAATCTTATTAAACACTCTCTTAGTTAGATGCCTACCCGATTCACCTCTGAAAGGAGACATAATCTGTGTGCAGAGAGAGGGAAGACTCTCTCCCCTAGATTCTTGACATAGGTATGCACCTAGATGTTTGAAGTGGTATATGACGCTGACCCCTATTTAAGGGTAACCTTTGAACATATATACTTAGTCCTTGGAAACACCAAAAACACGGGTGCTCTTTCAAGGGTGACACTGCTGTGTGAGGTGCACGCATACGCATAAGACAGCGGGGCATAGATTTTGTCTTCTCAACCAATTTTCTTTGTAGGGATAACTGAGTGTCTATTTTAGAGTCTTAAACTATTCATACCATCATCAAACAAAGACTCCCATGTTTCTACCAAGTTGCTTTGTCCTTGGTGGAATTGTTTACGACTACTATTTGTATCACTACTGCCTAATTGAAACTTTGTGTTTGTAAACGAGTGCTTGTCACCTTGAAACAGAGATTTCTGATTTGTATCATCTTAAAACTATCCTAAACCTAGAAATATTGTTAGAGATAAGTTCTCACTGTGTCTCAAAATCTGGTTTTTATCTTGAAAATTGAGTTTATTTATCTGCCTGATCTACCTCTTGTCTGGGGTTTTATTGCTTGTTCCCTCGTTGTCTGTAGACTAAAATTAGTTGTTTCAAGTTGCAAACTGATTGATTCATACTCGAACTTGAATTATCTCTTTGTCTCTGTCCTATTTTCTTGTGTTTTTTGTACCTTGTGACACAATAGTCATATCTTGGCTGTTCTAGCCATACCTCTGATGATTCATGCTAGGTGCATCTCACACCTTGGCTTTTCTAGCCTATTACCTTCTTTTTTGATACTTCTAGAGACAGAGTTCTGAGTCAGATCTTAAGTTTCCTCTCATATCAACTTCGTCTATGCCTGTTACGACTAGGAGCGGTAATATTTTTCCCATACGTGGTTCTAGAGTAGGTAGAAGTAAACCTTGTGATCAAGGAAAAGGTCATTCTAAACCCATTATTCAAGCGGATAATCAAGAGGGATCATCACATTCCTCTTCCCCGTTCAGCGTAGATTCGAGTCTGAATCCAAAACTAGTGCTACAGTTTTTTTCTAATCCATTGTTTCAAGATCAGCATAATCCATTTCTCTCAAACCAACAAGGCTACAAGAAGTCATTTGTTTGGGTTAGTCATATTAATGACTCTCGCTGCCTTAGTGATCCTTTCGAACATTTCAATCCTTTTGATTCACCGAAGAGCACATCGGCTACGAGTCCTCACTCTCATACTGAAGGAGTGCACATGGAACAATCTCATGTAAAAAATATGATGTCTCTTTTCAATTACACGCAAGGTCATGACCAATCTCAACATGAACAAGGTCATCAAGAAGAAGAGCATCACCAGGGTCAAGATCAGACTCAGAGCATTTATGAAATTCTTGGTAATGAAGATGACCCAATAACTCAAAATGACATAGATGCAACAAAGTCTAATAAATCCCTCATTAAAATGATGGAGATGCTCCTTGCTAAAGACAAAGAAAAATACTTTCTAGATTTGGTGAAACAAGGGGTAAAATTACCCGCAAACTTCCAAGTGGAAACGCTTGTCGCTAAAGAAGAGGAAACTGAAACTTCCAAGTTGCATAAAATAATTCAACACATGCAAGGTCAAATCAGCCAACTTATGAAAGATAAGGACAAACCTATGCAACAGTTCACAATGGAAAGTATATGTCCTTTTCCATTTGATAGGAGCATTATTATGCCACCTTTTCCCAAAGGTGTAGAGGTCCCAAAATACGACAAGTATCTAGGTACCACTGATCCTCGGGATCATTTAAGAGAATTTAGTGCCTTTTCGATGGATTTTATACATGATCAAACATATTTTATGCATCTTTTTCCATGAATTTTGGGTGGACCCGCTATGGAATGGTTCTCACGACTACCCACTAGGATCAAAACTTTTGACAAGATTGCCAATCTTTTATGTAAGATTATTCTCACAATATTCAACATCTTATCAACATAAGGGATCTTTGCAACCTTAAGCAGAAGCAAGGAGAACCATTCTTGACATTTCTCCAAAGATGGAGACAACTTTGCACAAAGTACCCTTGCAAAATACCCGAGTCTGAGAAACTCGATATATTCTTGGATAATCTCACCCCTGACTTTGGGTATCAAGTCCAACTTCAAGGTCCCCTTAAATTTTATAGTATGATAAAACAAGCTATGAGAATAGAATCATTCATGGTTAAAAAAGGTGAATTGACCTTGTATAAAGATAACAAACAAAATCCCTCATCCTCCAACAAAGACAAAGGGAAATTTTCCAACAAAAATAGGGATGTTGTGAATGATGGGGTGGTCGATAACATGACCTCAACTTCTTCAAAACTGGTCTTGATCCTCACCTCAGGTATACAAGTGTCCAAAGCTGTCGAAAAGGCTGCAACCAATACTCAACAGCCTTCTAAATTTTCTGGCAACAAACCTTGGGTAGTGTGACCCAAGCGTGAATTTACCTCTTTGGGAGAACTACTTGATGTGGTTTTCAAAACTTTGGTGCAAAATAATATTCTTTCTCCTTTGGAGAAACATCTATACAATCCACAACCAAGACCTCATTGGTGGAATGAGAATGCTTACTGTGATTTCCATAAAAAAAAAGGTCACAAGACTACTACTTGTCTCCAATTATGTCATAAAGTCCAAGATTTGATCGATAACCAGGTTATCATTGTGGAGAATCATAACAAGAATTCAGATCATCAAGCATTCAAATATCATTTTCATCGTCATGAGAAAGGAAAATCCTCTAACGCTCAAAATAATAATTCCAAAGTTAATTACACACATACCACTTATGATAATGATCAACATGATTGAACCAGTGGAAGTGGAATATTGCAATATGTTTACTAGCAAGGGAAGTGGGAATGCTTCTAAACCTAGAACCTTGTTTGTCCTGAGAGGCCCTGGGTCTTGATTATCTGAATCTGAAACATCTCAAGATTGTGCGAATGTTGTTACTAGATCTAACGCTAGAATCTCTATCAAGGGTCCTAACCCTCCTGCTGCTACGTTTGTGCCAAAACAAACTGCAGATAAGAATGTTGTTGGTTCTACCAAAAAGACCACAAAGGCGGTCCCTACACCTCCTACTACTGGTTATAGCATTCTTGACCAGCTTCAAAGGACCAATGCTCAGATAACAATTTTTGTGCTATTGTAAATCTTGCCTGCTCATAGGCAGATTCTGGAAAAAGCTCTCACTGAAGCTAATGTCCCCAAAGATATCAATCTAGATCAGTTTCAATCCATGGTGGATCACTTGACCTCACTACATTATTTATTCTTTTATGAAGAAGATGATCATTCCATTAGTCACCCGCACAATGCTCCTCTACACATAGAAGTCATGATTGGTAAACAACTAGTCCGTCGCGTGCTCATTGATAATGGTGCTGGTCTTAATATTTGCTCTGCTCATTTTCTTGCTCAGCTGGGTTATGGTGAGGATCGCATAGATTCTCACAAAATAATTACCATAAATGCTTATGATGAGGAAGAGAGAACATCTAAAGGTCTAGTTGTGCTACCCATTCGGGTTGGCCCAGTTGAAAGAGACATCATATGTCAGGTGTTAGACCTTCCTCTTGCATATAATATTTTGCTAGAAAGACTGTGGATCTAGCAGATGCAAGCGATTCCTTCTACATACCATCAGTGTATCAAGTTTTCTTTTCAAGGTGCAGAGGTGACAGTTCCCGCTAGTATGGGTTCTTCTTGTAATGCTCTCACTCAATCAGCTGACAGTCTTATTCCAACTAATAGAGAATACACAGAACTCTATGATACCAAGCTCAAAGACATGGAATAGACACTGAAAATCACAGACATAGGCATGGGGGATATCAAATGGAACCCGTGTTGTCATTAGCAGCTCTACCCCTATCTCCTCTCTCTTATGGGAGACCTTGTGAGCACAACAAATCTTTCACTACTCCTGAGATAGTTTATGATGGTACATTTGTACGGTCTAATACACCATTGGAAGATGAAGAAGAGGAAAGAGCTATCAAGGCTTGGCTTTGTAAAGGAAATAACATAACTAAACAGACTGCTCCGACTTGTGAATTAAATCCTAACAGTAAGGGTCTTAAGATTATGAAACATTTTGGGTACAAAGGAAGTGGCCCAATAGGGGTGAATGGTAATGGGTTAGTGGAACCTATCCAAGCTATAGGTCAAAAGACAAAAGACACGACTGGTTTAGGTTTCAAAAAGGTCCCGTTTCATCTAGGGATCCATAAATTTGTGCCAAAAGTAGAACCTTCACCAGAACCTGAAAGCACAACTATAGTCGACACCATACAAGATAACTCAGATGAAGATTGCTTTCCTTATCCCATCCCTCTAGACATGGAAGCATTCTTTGTTGAGCCAGATAAGTTTGTGCCATGTACCTGTATAGCGGAAACTGACAGTGATTTTGATCAAACCACTCCATTTGAGACACTAAATTTTGAGCAATGGAAAGACTTACAAGATCCCAACTTCAAAGGAGAATGGTACATGCCACCAAAATTTAAAGAGTGGTTGACACAAGAATAAGATAGTGTTGCAAGAACTCAAAAACCTTCATGGTGCAAGCAACCAAGTCAGAGTTCAGATACAGACTCTCATGAGTATGAGTTTGATAGTTTGTCAACAGGATCTTATGAAAGACTTCTTGACGTAAGTGAGGGGTCTAGTGAAAATCCTAATGAGTTTGAGTCTATAGGTGTTAACATGTCTTCTACTTTGGTTGTTAGGGATCAAAAGGATTCAAACACACCTTTGGGCAAGATTGGTTTAGCTCTCAACTTGCTAGTTAATGCTTTTGATGAATATACAATGAACGCACTTGAACCTATCACATCTCTTTCCCTCCAACATCCTGAATTAATAGACTAGAATTCCCCTTCTTCATCCAGTGAAGTCCTTAAATTCTAGAATGATTACACTTTATCCTACTACCTTCACGCTGTTGAGCCCGTAATGTCCTCCACTAGTGAAGAAAGTGTCAACATGATTGAGGCTGACATCAAGTATCTTAGTCAGAAAATTAAAAGAAGAAAAAATAAGCGCTCTGGTGGTGAAAACCACATTGTGGCAGTATCAGAGCCAAAAAGAGTAAAAAGAAAAGATGTATCCAAAGGAAAAAACCTCTCTGAGGTGCCTAAGGATGAGATACTTGATGTGCTTCCGAGTCACTTCCAGGAATGCTCATCAGTGTTAATTGAACCAACTCATCTGATAAGTCTGGGAACAGAAGAGCATCCACATATCATTCATGTGGCCAAGTCATTATCTACAGAGGAACTAAAGGAATTGACAGAATTCTTCCAAGAGAAAAAGATAAATTTTGCATGGACTTATTCTGACATGCTGGGTGTCGATCCTGATCTCATTATGCATCACTTATCAATAGCTCCAGGTGTGAAACCAGTTAAACAAAAACTTAGAAAGATGCATCCACATGTGGCTTTATTAATTAAGGTAGAATTGGAAAAACTTCTAAAAGTTGGGTTCATCCAAGTGATTGATTATGCAGAGTGGATCTCTAATATAGTCCCAGTGACTAAACATGACAAATCTATCAGGGTCTACACTGAATTTAGAGATTTAAATTTGGCATGTCCCAAAGATGATTTTCCACTTCCTAATATTGAAATGATCATGGATATGACAGCAGGATATGAGATGTATTCATTAATGGATGGCTTCTCTAGCTATAATCAGATTAAAATTGTGCCAGAGGACCAAGAGAAGACCAATTTTACTTGTGCATGGGGTACATTCTGTTGGAATGTTATGCCCTTTGGTTTAAAAAATGCTGGAGCTACTTATCAAAGAGTTGTCACTACAATATTTCATGACATGATGCATAGGACAATGGAGGACTACGTGGATGACACACTTGCTAAAGGTATGGATAGAAAGACACATCTCACTGATCTAGGTCCTATACTATATCGTATGGAAAAATTAAAGATACGTCTTAACCCTAAGAAATGTGCATTTGGGGTTACTTCAAGAGAATTACTTGGCTACATCATCTCTACAAAAGGAATTGAGGTGGATCTGGCAAAGGTACAAGCTATAATGGAAATGTCACCACCCCGTAATATCAAACAAATCAGAGGTCTCCAAGGTCGGCTCCAATCTATCAGACGGTTCATCTCGCAATTAGCTGACAAGTCACAACCTTTCACCAAAACTCTGCATAAATGTGTGACTTATGACTGGAACAAAGAGTGTGAACAAGGATTTCAACAGATTAAACAATATTTAGCCAATCTGCCCATACTGATGCCTCCTATTCAGGGGAAGCCTTTGATCTTATATATCTCAGCAACAGAAACATCCTTGGGTTCTCTCTTGGCCCAAGAAGATCCAAATCATAAAGAAAGAGCCATTTACTACATCAGCAGAACATTGGTCTCTTACAAAATGAATTATTCAGTAATTGAGAAAGCTTGCCTAGCAGTGGTGTTTGCTTCCCAGAAACTGCGACACTACGTGTTAGCCCACACAATAAGGCTAATCGCAAAGATTGATCCATTGAAATACTTACTCAGCAAAGCTACCCTCATAGGTAGACTAGCTAAATGGGTCATGCTCCTTAGTGAGTTTGATATTGTATATGTTGACAGAAAAGCTATCAAAGGACAGGCGATTGCAGATCAATTGGCCGAAGGACCTCTTACAGATCATCAACCATTAAAGATGGAATTCCCATATAAGTCCATTATGCTTCTCACACATCAGACATGGACAATGTTCTTTGATGGTTCATTCACCCAACAGGGGTCAGGAGCTAGAATTTTTTTTATCACACCTCAGCGGTACTCCTTACCAAAGGCATACAAAATGATGTTTCCTTGTACCAATAACACTGATGAATATGAAGCTTTGATCAATGGACTCAAGATCTCTATTGAATGGTGAGTGGATGAACTAAAAGTCTTTGGAGACTCACAACTGGTTATCAATCAAGTTAACAACATCTATCAGACCAAAGATGAAAATTTGGTACCCTATAAGAAGATGGTTGATAGCCTTAAGAAATACTTTGCCCATGTCACTTTTCAGCAAATTCCCAGGGCAGATAATAAAGCGGCTGAAGCTATGGCTACCCTGGCCTCTATGTTACAAATCCCAGAGAATGATTTTAGACACCAGTTCCTAATGGAGACATTATTCTACCCTACCTATGACTCTCCTGACTCCTAGATGGTCTGTTCAGTAATTGGACATGATTCGTCTCACTACCACCACATCTAATATTATCTCCATGACCAAATTATTCTTGACACATATACTAGAAATGAAAAACACCACCTAATCCGCAGTGCTTCATGGTACATCATCATAGCAAATGACTTGTATAGACGGGGTCTAGACGGTACCCTCCTTAGGTGTCTAGAACCTGATGAGTCCAAACGCGCGTTAGAAGAGGTACATGAAGGCATTTGTGGTTTTCACTCAAATGGCTGACATTGGCTCATAAACTTGTTAGAGATGGTTATTATTGGCCTGATATGGAGAAGGAAGCTACACAGTTTGCCAAGTCTTGCAAACAATGTCAACTCCATGGTAATTTGATTCATGCTCCAGCCAAGGAGCTTATTCCCTTTATCACCTTTTGGCCATTTCAACAATGGGATTTCAACCTAGTGGGTCAGATATATCCCTCTTCTTTGAGAGGACATAAGTACATCATCACTGCTATGGATTATTTTACTAAATGGGTTGAGGTAGTACCTCTCAGTGTAGCTAACGGCAAATTTGTAGCTATGTTTATTCTAAATTACATTATCTATAGATATGGTGTACCCTCCTCTATTATCACTGACAATGGAGGACAATTCAAAAATAAAGATCTGACAAATTTGTGCACTAAGTTCAAGATTATTCAACATTGGTCATCTATTTATTATCCTTAGGGTAATGGACAGGCCGAAGCTTCCAATAAAACAATTCTCAAGATCCTGCACCGTACGGTACACAAATATGGACGAGATTGGCACCTCCAGATTAACCTAGCTTTATGGGCCTATCACACCAATATAAGAACTCCAATAGGGGCCATGCCCTTTTCTTTAGTCTATGGCGAAGATGTAGTACTATCTATTGAGGTTGAGATTCCTACCTTGCGAGTCTCTTTGAAGGGCATCATTACAGATGATGACATTAGAATATCTTAGCTACAAGAGCTTGAATTACTGGATGAACGTCAGAAGGTGGCGTTTGACCATCTCAGAGCATATCAAAAGAGGATATCAAAGAGCTATAACAAGAAATTTAGACCAAGAGACTTCCAAATGGGTGATCTCATCCTGAGAGAGAACCCTAAAAATCAGCAACAGCGGACTCAGAAGGGAAAATTTGAGCCAAACTGGCTTGGCCCTTATGTTATTACTGCAGTATTTGGGTCTGGGACTTATCAACTCTCCACTATAGAAGGTGAACAACTCAAAGATCCCATCAACACTCTTCACTTGAAGAAATTCTACAGTTGAGATATCTTTTGCATGCTCATGTACATATTTTATTCTGAGAAAATCCTAAAAATTGTAAAATGTCTTGAAAAAATGATCATCTTAGTGAAAACCTGGCAAACAGGCGCTTTGATGTATCTATTATCCTAGTGAAAACCTGGTAAATAGGCATCTTGATAATACCAAAAAAAATGAAAAAATGAAAAAATACCAAAAAATTAAAAAGTACAAAAAAATTTAAAAAAATGAAAATACAAAAAAAGAGAAAAATGTGTCATTAATGAAAACTTGGTAAACAGGCGTCATGGCAGCAAAAATAGAATTTTTTCCAAGATGGTGAAAACCTAGTAAACAGACACCTCTTATTCTACAATTCTTTATCTGTCACAGCATCTCTTGGCCTTCTCGCATTTGCTTCGCTGCTTTTTTCCACTTTAGTTTGCTTTCCTGCTTTAGTGTGCTCATGCTTTTGCTTTCCGTCATCTTCAAGATTTTTCTCAACCTCACATGGGTTGAAACTGGTCATACTCAAGGGCATGTTCCTGGTCTAGGGGGCATTGTCTTATCTTTTGGAGGCTTTCTCCTCTTGCATCGGTCACTAGTGGATCTCACTGCGTCTGCCTGCAGATGCTTCGATAGCACTTCGTCTATTCTTGAGAGTCTCTTTCGCATCAGTCACCAGTGGATCTCACTGCATCTTCCTACTGATGCTTTGATCTTGTTATCGATCTTTATGCTTGAGAATCTCTTGCTACAATCACCAGTGGTTCTCACTGAGTCTGCCTACTCCCACTACATTGCTGAGATTTCTCTCTTCATTTTGCTATCTGTTTGTTCGGCTTTGATCCATTTGTTACTTGGGGGCATGGCTCCCCACTTTGATAGCTCTTTGGTTTACACTTGATTCAGTAATCTTGTCAAAGGATAACTCTCTACTGGCACAAACTGGTGTTTTTCAACACCTTAATCAAACAATGTTTTTCAACACTCTCTTTGGACACATCTATGTTTTTTTAACACGCTTCGGATATCTCTCGACATAAACATATCTTGATAGCAATCAAACACATTACACTCACAAGTACAATGGTGTTTTTCAACACCCTAAACATAGACACATTCGTAAACCTTGAAACTTTCTGAGCTATGATTGAATCTTTTTTTGAATGCTATCTATTCTCATGAATTTCATTGATATTCTCTTTTGTCTACTACTTGGTGTGGTTTCGATGACCCGACAACGTCAAATAAATAGGGTGTATTTGATAAGAGCTTCTGCATTAAGGTGGAAAAGCCTCACATCCCTTGATCTTGTTTATTTGTACGCCAAGGGGAGGTCGGAACTATCTCCTTGATTGTTATTGCTGTGTTTATTTACTTGCGAATTGTTACTATATCAAGCTGGAAACAATGTTCGGGTCACCTTGGGTTTTGTGCCTTGGTGCTTATTATTGTTTCTTACATTGTATCTGATGAAAGTCATATTCATATTCTTATGGTCATAGCGGCACCAGTAAGGATTGTATTGACTCTAATGATCCAAAAGCACTCGATGATGATAAATACGATGAGTCCAACAACCAAGTCCTAGGATTGTATTTAGCTTAGGCTTGCATTCTTGCATTGTAGGCTTGCATTCGCATTTTAGGCTTGCATCGTGGTATTTTGGTGCTCTCTTCATTATCTTCTCATTCTTCAAAAGGTCCTCATCTTTCATCATGGTTTCTTCTCGACTGCACAGGTGTTAGGTCCTCATTCTCGATCCTCGTTCACGTTCTTTTGGTTAGTACCTGTTGTATATTGCAATATCCTGCATGAGATGATTAGTACCATTGCATCCATTGCATTACATTCATTTCCAAAAAGTGCAATTTCATACATTCATTTGCATTTATACATCCATAAACATGTGCATCCACTATAAGCATAAATCAAATCATACATAGCATTTATCCATATAACATAGCATTTTCATACATCAATAAAAACATGTGCATAAACATTTTCATATTCATCCATGGCATACATTTCTAATCCATACATCTAAATCATATAGGAAATCATCTCATAAAACATACACATCTAAAGCAATATATAAACATGTACAACGATGCCAAAAATTGAGCTCATATATATATATATATATATATATATATATATATATATATATATCAATCGGTCAAAATGTACAAGGGTGCTACTCGAGCACAATATGTCAAAATGGTGGTACAATATACATCAAGATCTAACCACCCGATGGAGGTGGAGGGGGTGGTATACCCTGCTGCTGAGGAGGAGGCATGCCCTGCTGCTGAGGAGGAGGACCTGGTGGAGGTGGTCCCAGTGGAGCGGCCCGAGCACCAGCATACTCTGAAAAGGGCTGAATCTAATCTGCTACCTCAGGCACCGCAATAGTATATGCAGCATAATAATAAGAAGCCTAGGCAGCCTCATATCTAGTCTCTAACTATGATCTAGCTAGTGACTCTCGCAACTCCCAAATCTCTCGATCTCGCTCTGATATATGTGTATCTCGAATGATCACCTGTGTATGGAGGTCATCACGCTCCCTCTGAGACTGTCGAGCTCTCTCTCTGACCCTCCGGAGTGCCTCCTAAAAAAGTGCTACTTGTCTGCCTGTTGGTGGATCAGTCAGAACAGCATCAGCCATAACTATATCATCTCCCTGCTCAGCAGCTCTGTCCTGACTACCACTAGGCCCAGCACCTACATATGATCCCATGGGTCTCATAGGAATGTCAGTCTGAACTGTCCTAGGCCGTACAACTCTCTCCTACTGCTATAGAGGTAGCTGTTATGGCTGTTGTCCTGGTGGAGGAACCTACTGTACCTATGGAGGCACCTACTATTGCGGTGGTGGTTGTACCACCTGAGGTATATGACCAACTAGAGATGTAAATCTAGGAAATGGATGTGCTAACAGGTGATCTCTGTATGCAGGTTTCACACCTGCATTCATCACTGCTGCCATATAATCCCACCTGGCTAGTGGTACTTGAACATCTATCATGATGTGCCCCCTGTCAAGCTACCTCTGCCAGCCCTTCTTTGTCTCATCGACGAATCAAGCATAAGTACAGTACTCTAGAGACACATCCCACGGTCTCCCGAACTGGCGCAATACGCGTGTGAGCAAGAAGCACTCAATAATGGTAATAGTACATCCTATTAGAGGATGTGAATAGAACATAAATGATAACTCATGGTGTGCATCATCCCACACCTCAGTGGCTGCCCAAGGTCGCCATATGATTGTGGCCATGTCATCTATCTGAGACGTCTACTGCTTGGTCTTACCCAGCGCGGGCTGGGTCATCGGAACTACATATTTGTAAATATACGACTCTAAAGGCTGCCGTGTATCATGGAATATCAGCCTACATACGGGAAGGTGCTCCCAGGCCCAAATCTGTAATATGACAACTCCTACCACCATAGTACGGGCACCTCGATACACGATCTTGTGCATCTCATGGTACATTTGTGTGAGCATGCACTCGCCCCATCCAAAAGTAACTGTAGGTGCAACCAGCATCTTTCGCAACATAACTCCCCAGCCGCACTCTAATCCATGCTGACCACGATCAGGAACCAAATGGCAACTCAGAAATAGTGCAAGTACAACTACTAGGGGATGATCTCTGCCATAGCTGCGTATCAACTCCTCCCATGAGATGGCCCAGCCCATCACCAAATAATCCTGAAAAATGGCTCTCAAAGCTATTGTACCCTCTCTAGGCTGTGTGCTATACTCTACATGAGCTCCATGGAAAGGCACTCTAAGAATCCGGTATATGTCCTCAGGAGTAATCGTCATCTCCCCCTGTGGCAAGTGAAAGGTGTTCGTCTTCGAATGGAAATGCTCAACTAGGGCACCAAGTAATCCATGATTCACCCAAATATCTGGTACATCATGAAGGTAAGTCAATCCTAGCCTATCAATATGGGCACCATTAGTGTCTGATAATCTCTGGAGCAACTCACCCATGATAGGATGATGTGATAAAAAATCAATGTCAGGGAGGTCAACCTGCAAAGTAAGTGACAAAATTGGATCAGTATCTTAACATGATGATTTTCAAAGCAAAAGACAACAAATACAGCTATGGACCTAGCCTACACACAATTTAAGATATGGCAACTGGCTGACTCTGCGACGTAAGAAAAAAACAACTTTTAAATTTTGGTCAGTTTTCCATGCGAGAAAACTCTTTTCTCACACGAGGAAACTCTGCTCCCGCGCGATCTTTCTGGCTCATGCGAGGCGGGATGTGTTCTCGCGTGAGATTTTAGAAATCTCATGTGGCGCAAGCGCTCTCTTTGCGCGAGCGCAGGGGAGGGGCCCGTGCGAGGAACCCCTAACCCGTGCGAGGATTCAGATTCCTTGCGTGAAAGGCGATTGAGGCCGGCATGAGGAAACTATTTCCTCACGTGAGATTGGACGAGACAACATTAAAAAGGCCTCAAACATGATAAATGGCATAAATTGATAAAAAAAATTCTAAAATACAGGATCAAGTTATGATTACTCACAGACGCGTCATACTCCGGTGGTCAGTTGTGTCGTCAAAAGTGCTCAAAATGGTGTGAATGCACAGGAATGCTCTCAATATCAGCTGGAGCCCTCGCCATCACTAAAGTCAAAAAGTAAATAATGATTTGAAAATGACCCCTCCGAGCCTTATGTAGCTTTTGACCTAATTTTTCAAAGTGCTCCATTTTCTGCAAAAATTGCACCCTTGGCTAAATGGAGTGTTCTGAATCCATTTTTGTGATCGAAAGTGAAATCTGACACTCCTAAGTAGCTCAAAATCATGTTTTAAATTTTTGGGACCGACGCAATCGGACGCTTGCGCAACCAATTTTCTGACGTCACTTTCCTGTCAAGATTATCTCTTGTTATCATTTTCTTAGTTTCTGCAATCTTTTCATCAAAGTCAATTCTGGTCAATTGTGGTCAAACCTATTCAACAGGACCTCTCGATCACTCTAAATCAAATTTTCTCTCTCTCTTGATCTATCTTTCTCTATGATTTCTTGCTCTCATCATTATGATGTGTCATCTTTTGATTTCACTCCCGAGGGGGCAAGATGATTGCATCATTATTGTTAAGTTTTAGGATAGTTGCAAATGTAATAGCACTCTATTTTGTATGTGTTTTCCAAATGCAACAATCTCTCTTTCATTTATATTAGGAATGAGGCTAGGAGAGACATGTCCCTTCATGGGACATGTCTATTCATTATTATTTATAAGAAAGGACATGCCTCTTCCTATTAATCATAAGTTAATCAATCTTATAATGTTTCATCAATCAATTATTAATTAAGAATAATTTAATAATTTAATATTAAATATTCAATTTCATATGATTAATAATAAGATAACATATATAATATATTATTATTAATCAACATGTATTATATATATTCTAATGATCATACGACTGAAGCTACAAACATTAACACTCCCTCTTAGCTAGGAAGGATGATCAAACAGAATGTGTAGTG
>MU223182.1:45729-56134 GCA_018584345.1 Thuja plicata | reverse complement strand
TAGGAATGAGGCTAGGAGAGACATGTCCCTTCATGGGACATGTCTATTCATTATTATTTATAAGAAAGGACACGCCTCTTCCTATTAATCATAAGTTAATCAATCTTATAATGTTTCATCAATCAATAATTAATTAAGAATAATATAATAATTTAATATTAAATATTCAATTTCATATGATTAATAATAATATACATATATAATATATTATTATTAATCAACATGTATTATACATATTCTAATGATCATACGACTGAAGCTACAAACATTAACAATTATATCTTTTCGCATCATTCTCAAATCAGTCTGATCTTAATCAAATCCCCATCACTAGGGGCATCTCATCACTTGGGGCATATTCAATTTTTCGTACCTTATGGTCAAAATTGGATATTCCATGATCTTGAATCTCTAGGGGCATCTTGATGTCTCGCATCTTGTCATCTATCTTTCTAGGTATCTGAGCAATCTAACTCAGATCCTCAAAGATCAAGCTTCATTCTGGAGAAGATTCTTGAAATCTCATTGGGTATTGAGGTAATCTAACCCTAATTCCTGAAAGTTACGCTTCATTCTAAAGATGACTCTCAAAAACTCTTTAGACCGTTATCTAGGCAATCTAACCTGGATATCGGAGGGCTAACCTTCGTATTGGGGAAATATAACCCTGATTCTGGAGATAGTCCTTGATCTTCATCAGCTATCAATGGACATTGAGGCAATCTAACCCCAATTCTGATCTTCGCTCGGATGATTCTGCTTCTTGATCTGTTCGGTGTCTTGGCAACCTAACCTAGACTTCTGAAATCTTCATCTTCACTTCAGACTATTCTTTGAATCAATGCGTTGCTCGCACATCAATTCAAAGAGGGGAAAAATGTAACACCCTAAAATTGGCACCTTATAATCCTAATCAATTTTTGGTGCGTTCCTTCAATTTTCTCATCATTGGAGTCATATTGTACTAGGCAAATTCTTCTCCTGATTGACTTTAATTGACTAAGTTTCAAATGCAGAAAACCCAAATTTGCATAAATCTAACATTATATTTAATTCCTAAATTCTCAGGGTTTATTAGCTAAAAATCCCTATGATTAATTGATTTAATTCTAAAGTCCTAAGTGCTTTTAATTAAATGAATTCCACCTTCTTTAGCTAATATACATAAAAGGAATTGAAAGGTTATTTAATTATTGGATGAATTATCTTCAAAAAGGAATTTCATAATTCCATGTGAAAGGACACTCATGTGGCAATAAGCCATCCTTTTAATTAAATAATTCTTGCATTTTTGTTTCAAATGAGAATGAAGAGGCAACCGTTTCTTTTCAAGAAACTCTTCACCCTCTTTCTATGGTTTTCTATAAATTGGACCTCTTTTTCTTCATTTAGGAGGATGATTTTTGAGAGCATCAAACTTATAGTCAAATTTGCATTAATTCTTTCATGCTTTTAATTTTAAAATTGCATAATTAGGCTAGTTTCAATTGGAATTAAAGATATGTTGATTTCATTTATGATTCAGTTACATGTCTAATATATCAATTCCATCTTTCAAGTTGTTTAGTTTAAATGCAATTCCTTTTCTAGTTTAAATGCAATTTCCATTCTAGATTAAAAGCATTTGAATTCTAGATTAGGAGTATTTGTTTTCATAGATTAAATGCAATTTGCTCCCATAGAATAGTTACAATTTCAGTTCTAGACTAGAGAAATTTGCTTTCATAGATTAATTGCATCTCATTTCATAGATTAATTGCATTTAAATTCATAGAATAATGGCAAATTCATCTTTCCTCATGCTTTAGAAATCCTCCATGTTAGCAATGGTCAGGTTTTTGGCTCTCATTCTGAGGGTAAATTCGACATCCACAACTAATTAGGAGGCAGCAAGTCATTGCAATTGAGTTTACAGGATGAACAATTCATGTTTGTCTTTGTAAATTGAACAATTGAGTAAAGAATATGTTGAGTTTGTGCCTAATTTAGAGGTCACATTCAAGCACACACAGACTGATCTTATCTATCTTCCCTCTTAACTAGATTAAGTCTTGTACATTGAACATCAAAGATATGCTCAAATCTGATGGTAAGTCTATCTTATAGGCATTCGCCCCATATTTGGCCAAAATTTTGCAAGGTCCCACCCTCTTCATTTGAATCTTGGTAGGGACACCTTTCTTTAACCTCGACTTGTTCAAGTGAACCATCACATAGTCCCCCACTTCAAACTGAACATCTCTCCTCTTTTCATCAACTTTGGCTTTCAAATTTTGTTGACTGTCTTGGATTTGCTTCTTGACTTGTTCTTATATCTCCTTCATAGTATGGGTGAAGTCCTCAGCATGTCCACTTATGTACTTCATACCTCCAAGATCCCTAAGTTCACACACACCTCTAGGGTGCATTCCATAAGCCACCTCAAATGGGCTTCTTCCTGTCATTTTGTTCTTACTATCATTGTAAGCATATTCTATTTGGGGAATGAACACATCCCAAGACTGCCCATACTCCTTAGTTAGGAACCTCAATAGGTTACCCAACACCCTATTCACCCCCTCAATAGGCTATGTGTCTAGCATCATTAGTAGTCTTACAGGGTATGAAATGACCCATCTTGCTAAATCTATCAACTACTACATATATTTTTTCATACCCTTTCTTAGTTTTGGGTAGACCTACTACAAAATCCATACTCACACACTCCCATGGTCTGTTAGGGACTGGTAAAGGCTGATATAACCCTACATTACTTATTCCTCCTTTGGATTTCATGTAGACAACACACTGCTCCACATATTTGGTGACATCTCTCACCAACTTTGGCCAATGGTATAACCTTTGCACAAGCTCTAAGGTTTTGTTCATACCAAAGTGACCACTTAAAGATCCATTATGTTTCTCCTGTATGAGATTCATCCTCATAGAGCCTTTTGGCACACATAACTGATTACCCCTAAATAACAGTCCATTTTGTAAAGTAAACTTTGAGAACTTGCTATGGAAATGGTTCTGAAATTCAACACATATCTTGTATGCTTCCCCAAAGTCCTCATCTACCTTGTAAAGATCTTTGAAACTATCAATGCTAATGTTATTCAATTGGACTTCTTGGACTATAAGTAACCTCCTTCTTAGTGCATCTGCAACCTTATTAAGCTGCCATTTCTTCTGCTTTATAGTAAAGGTGAATGCTTGCAAATACTCCATCCATTTAAAATGTCTATTGCTTAGTTTCTCCTGAGTATTAATGTAACTAAGGGCCTAGTTTTCAGTGAACCCAACATATTCTTTAGGCAATAGATAATGCCTCCATTTTCTCAAGGAATGAACTAAAGCATATAGTTCCAAATCATATGAAGAATATCTCTTCTTTTCCTCATTCAGTTTCTCACTAAAGAAGGCAATTGGCCTACCTTCTTGACTCAATACACCCCCTACTTCCATCGTACTTACATCACATTCAATGGTGAAGAATTTCTCAAATCTTGGCAATTGTAGGATAGGTTGAGTAGCCACTTGTTTTTTCAACATCTCAAAGGCTTTCTTCGCTTCTAAGGTCCACCTAAACTTAGTTTTGACCCCACCCTTAATAGTATCCAATAATGGTTCACATATCACACTGAAATTCCTAATAAATTTCCTATAAAATTGTGTGAGGCCATGAAAACTTCTTAGCTCAGTGGTTGTGGTAGGTGTAGGCCAGTTTAAGATAGCAACAACCTTGTCTTGGTCCATATTCAAAGATCGTTTGGACACTACAAAGCCCAAATACACTAGTTCTTGCTTGAAGAACTCACACTTCTCAAGGTTGATAGCCAACTTCTCTTCATGTAATCTCTGCAACACTTCTTCTACATGCTTGGCATGCTCCTCCCTTGTCTTGCTAAATATTAGTATATCATCAAGATATACCACCACAAACTTCCCTGTGAATTCCTTGAGCACCTCATTCATGAGCCTCATGAATGTGCTCGAAGCATTTGAGAGGCCAAATGGCATTACAAGCCATTTATATAACCCATCTGTGGTCTTGAATGTCATTTTCCATTCATTGCCTTCCTTCACCCTGATTTGGTGATAACCACTTTTTAAATCCAACTTGGTAAAATACATTGCCCCTCCAAGGCAATCCATGAGATCTTCAATCCTAAGTATAGGGAACCTATACCTTATTTTAATTTTGTTTATTGCCCTTGAATCTGTGCAAAGTCTCCATTTTCCTCCCTTCTTGGATTCCAACACAACTGGGACTACACAAGGGCTTATACTCTTCTTGATCAAGCCTTGATCCAAGAGTTCTTGCACTTGTCTTGCTACCTCCAAATTCTGATCAGGAGTAAGCTTGTATGCTTCCTTATTAGACAAAGATGCACTGGCACAAAGTCTATTTGGTGACTTATTACCCTCTTAGGTGGTAGGGTTGAAGGAGTGCCATCACTCACTATATCTTTGTACTTCACAAGCAATTTTTGTACCTCTAGTGGTAACGGCTCCTTGACTATTTTTTATTCCTCCTTGGGTCTTAGCACAATGGCATACCCTTCACTCTCATAATCCTTGATATCCTTCACAAACTCCTTCCCACTACAGAGCATGACATTAGGAGTCTTGGACTGTGGCTCTTCATCTTCTAGCAAAGACTGAATCTCGAAAGTTTTCCCTCCTTTCTTAAATGTGATGGAATTTTCCTTCTCATCATACACTTCCCCATTATCAAATTTCCAAGGCCTTCCTAACAGAAAATGTAAAGAATCCATTGGTAGCATGTCACAAAGTAACCTATACTTGTACCCTGCTATTGAAAACTCCACCCATGTTTGCTCATTTACCAATACACTTTGGCCTTTGTTGAGCCATGTTACCTTGTAGGGATTTACATGGGGTATTTTAGCTAGCTTGTGTTTCACTAATACCTCCTCTGAGATGATATTATTTTTGGATCTTACAAACCTTTACAAAAAATCACTTTACAAACCTTACCAAGGATTTTACATCTGATTCTAAACAAATCCCTTCTATGTTTGGGCTCATCCTTGATTGGTTGTCAGATCAATACTATCCTAAACATCAAGTTCTCACCCATCTTTGAATCTAGATGGTCAATCTCAAGTGCCTTGACACTCGAAGTGTCCTCATGAGAATATGCTACCCTTTTGTCACTGTTTGTTGCAGAAGGATTGTCAGGACATCTATAGGGTGGATGGCCTAATTGCCCACAATAATAGCACTTCATGGTTGCAAAGTAAGAACTATTCCTACCTCCTCTTCCTCTTCTAGGACCACCATGATTACCCCTGCCTCTATTGTAGCCCCCTCTTGAACTTCTTTCAGTATGCTGCTCTCTCAACTTGTTCTCACCTTGTGGCCTTTTCTCACTACCTCTGCCTTGGTAGCCTCCTCTTTGACCCCTTTGGTCTCCTCCTCTACTTGTGTTATTCTTGAAGCTAGAGTCACCTTTCTTCTTGTTCTTCTCCTCCACTCTTATGGCTAATTGATGACACTTTTGTATTGTAGTTGGTGTCCATACGCTAATCTCCTCTTGGATGTTCCATTTTAATCCACTCAATTATGTAGCCACTTTGATTGACTCCTCTTCATCAATTTTAGACCTTAGACACAATATTTGGAATTCCTCAGTGTATGAGGCCACATCTAGGTCTTTTTGTTTCAAGTTATGTCTCTTTCTATGAAGTTCAATTTCATAATCCTCAGGGAGATATTTCTCCTTCAGCCTGGTCACCATTGCATTCCAATTTTCTATGGGTTGATTCCCCTTTCTTACCCTCTCATCCTGAAGGTATTTCCACCAAGTCAAAGTTGACCCTCGGAGTCTAGGCTTGGCCACCTTAATCTTTTGGGTTTTAGTCACACCCTCACATTCGAAATGGTTCTCCATTCCCTCTATCCAATCCATGATTGCTTCAATGTCCATCTTTCCACTAAACAAAGGGATTCCTTCTAATGCTTTTCCATCTAATGCTTTGATGGCCTTCAAGAATGATGTCTTCCTCAGCAACCTTCTTGCCCCTATCACTGCTTTACACTCCTTCTCTACTTCTAGTTGCTTCATTAAAAACTTGCTCTAGCCTTAACCTCATGCTTTCTAAGGCTTCTTCAAGGATTTATTTCCTCTCCTTTTTCTCATCAACTTCTTTAGCTAACTCTATGTTTGTCACCATCTTTGACTCTCCTACTAATTCACCAGTAGCTACAGACATACACTAACTTCCCAAGTTTCTCAACTTGCTCTGATACCACTCTGATGTAACACTAGTCTTGATTTTCCCTAGCATTCTCTAGGGGCTCCTAGGTCACTCTACTGACCTAATAGGGTTCTTCAACTAACCCTATTCTCCTTAGGATTCTCCTCACAAGATCCTACTCCTTTCAACTAGTGAACATCAACAATGTAGAAAACAAACTCACCATAGATCTTCCTAGGCTTCCAATGGCCTTTCTTGCTTCATCTGCACAAACTAATCCAAATGGTCTCCAAGATAGCTTATTGGACCAATTACAATGTCCACAAACTGCTTTTGGATTGAAACCTTAAACGAGTTCCAAATTCCAAGCCAATTTCACCCAAAAGAGGGCTACTAGCATTAGGCCTAATTAGGATCCTTTTCTGCAATAACTTGTTAAACTCCTTAACAAGTTAGAAAAATAATACCATATCCTGATACTCTTTATTAATAACCTAAGTATTTTCTAGGTCTTGGCTCCCAGAGGTGTCCGTACAGTACCTCCTATAAACATGCCAAAAATTTAGGGTTTTAGGATCTTTTCACTGTCTGCTCAAGAAATTGATTTTATTGGCTTGAAAACCATCACACCCAAACTTATCCTCCAATTTAGGGTTCCTTAACTCACCCTACTACCTCTCCAAAATCCCTGATTGAAGCAATGAATGTTTTCAATCCTTCCAAATTGCTCTACAACTGTTGGTGATCTCTAGCCATGCCTCACTGGCTCGCCTAGGGCATCACCTTATAAATAGCTTCCATTCTTTCCTGGGGCCCTCCTTCACTATAAATAATTTAGATGGAGTCACCTTCCATATTCCAATGGACCGTGAAAGTCCCACAGTGGAAAATGGATCTATGACCCCATTTGCACAAGATGCCTGAATCAGGCCAGCGAATGGACATAAACTAAAAGAATTTACAAAAGCACTTGAAACTATGAAAACTAGAAATATAACACCACAAAAAGTCTAAAAACAATCTACATCAACATAAACAATGATTACAATAGATGATTCAATCCATTTCAATACCAGATGCTCATAGCTTACATAAACTGCAATTGTTATTCAATTCTACAGTCCGTACACACTCTGACACAAACTTGCCAACCCTTGAAAATGATCAAGGATAGCCTTATGTAGTTGACCAAAACACTAAAACACCAGTTTCAGACAATTAAGAAACCAATTCCGTCAAAGTTGCATTCTTGCAACCAATGTTGTCAATGACAACATTGACAACTTTTGCAATTTTTTGAATATGTTATCCAAACTTGGTCAAAAGTTGTCCAAACTTGCCCAAATCACGAACTAAGGTGTAATAACATGAAATAGGACCTCTAGTCCCTTGCTTCACCAATTTGGCACGAAAATCCCAAAAACACCCTATTTGACCTATATGGACTCAAAGGTCACTAAGGACCTATTAAGGCATCCTCACTTAACACACTACACACTAGGGCCTACATGTCTCCTTATTATCCTAGTGCTCTGGCTAGAACTAGTACAAGCCAAAAACATCAAAGAAGTTCTAGCTCATATTTCATATCTTAGCCCTACCTAGGTGCTCCTACACCATTTCCCCTCCTCGCTTTGGGAGGAAGAAGTGCACAGAAGAATGCCTAATGTCGTGTCTGGGGGCTTATGGTCTGCAAAATTCTAGGATGGGCATGAACCTCCCTTTGGTGTCCTTCAAACTGCAAAATCCTTTTCTCTAAATTCTTTTTGTATTCATAGGTGGACCTTTAATGAGAACAAGAGTCTTAACCTTAAACTTAGAGCCCTTTCGGAAAAGTTTGAGGAATCCCATCAAAAAGGAAATAAGATGAATGGTAGACAGGGTGATGCCTTGTGGACTGTAGAGGAAAAGAAACTGGTGCAAGACTCTGTGGAGGCTAAGGGAAATTCTAGGAGAATGCAAGAGGATATGTTGGTGGTGCTGACAACCAAATTGGAAAAGATGGAGGCGACCTTGATAAAGATCACAGAGCACAACCTCAAGACGATGAAGACTTCGACTAATAACATGACAATGCTTGTTACAAAGATGGAGAATAGCTGCATGGAGAAGAACACCATCAACGTGGAAAATGAGAAGGAAGTGATGACTCAAGATGTATCTGGTCCTGGTAAGCAGATGAGAGCCAACAAGAGGAAGATGACTGCTTCCCCACCTCCGAACATTGTGGACTCAAAGAAGGTTTCTCTTAGGATGACTGAGACGAAATAAGAGGTGGAGAGCACCTTGAAAAATCTGGCCTAGCTTTCTGCGTTCTTCAATTTTTTGTGTTAGATTTTGTTTTGCTTGTTATGTTTGGCTTGTTGGCTTTGTGTTGGCTCCCTCTATGTCTGTATGCTGGACTGTTGTCTTGGCCAACATGTTTTTTTTACTGCTTTTAATGCTCTATATTTCTAGTAGTTCTTTGTAAAGGGTTTTGGGGTCCCTTCAAAACCTGCTTTTACTCTAATAAAAAACTAAAATTTTAATTACATAAAAATAATAGAATGATAGTGAAACACCAATCACAAATAAAAGATTAATTTTTTTTTGACTTATTTCTACATTCATATCAACTAGTATTGATGATGTATATTCCCCTCCAAACTTTTACATGTTGGAATTATTCTTCATGCGGTTCCTTTTCTTTATTTCTCAGCTTCAATTTGTTTAGGTTTCACCATTTGTTCCTTGGCATGGTACTTATCAATTCAATTACATAAAAATAATAGAATGACAAAAAATATCAATAAAAAATAGACTCTTAAAATACAAGTAAATGATTATTCCTTCCAACAATTAACAAACTATCAAAAATGTGTTTATAGTAACCAAAATTGATAATAAAAAGTCTTAAAACAAATAAAAATGATGCAATAATCCAAGTATTTCAATTTTGAATGCAATTTAGTAATTTTTATTCACGTAAAATGAAAAATCTTTTGAAATGTCAAGAAAAAGTGCGCAAAAAAGAATTTGCAAAGTTGCAAGCCTCTTTTGCCTCTTATACAACCACTTTTTATAGTTTACAAACTCAATTGTAGTGTGAAAATACGGGTGCATTTTGTAATGTACTCACCTTATATACCATGTATCTATTACATAATGTTTCTCTCGATAAAATTATAAAGGGATAGATAGATAAAGATGGATATTCAAGATTCCTCTTTGTGTCTTTCTATCTCTGTTGATATATTTCCCCTCTCTCCCTCTCCCTCTCCCTCTCCCAAGACCTTTCACTAACTTTTACTATCTCTCCCTCTTTGTCTCTCATTTCTATCCATGTCTCCCTCTTCAATCAATTATTCATTCAATTTTTAAGCCTACCTTTCAAGATTTATAATCGGCTTGGATAGTCTTCTTTGTCATAGGAGAAATCATAGCCTTAGATCTTAAATCATTACTATAGAGAATAATGGACTAACTTGAGGATTTAACACAACCATGCCAAAAAATTAAGTTCTTTAGAATGTTAGCAAGTCATTGAAGCACAATAGTACCTATAACAATTGTTTATAATCATGTACGCCACAAATCAAATAAAGAATTGTCCTGGAATGAAGTGCATTATATTAGTTACCCGAGATAAACCTAACTAATTGTATTGATTGATAAATGAGATGTGTGGGGGTTTATCCATTTAATTTGTTGTGGTTGCAAGTATGACTTTGGAGTATAGATTAATCTTGTGCCTCTTTGTTTAGATTTGAATATCATTTGATTGGCTTATATGTTTTTTAAAGTTTTCCCTAAATGCATTGAGAATTGGACAAGGATAGGAGGATGTCATAAAACTATAAAAATATATAGTTGATGTGTCACTATAATAAACTTGACCTTCCTATATACCGTATCAACTAAATCTGTTACTATATAGGAAGCACCTGAATAAATTGACTTGAAATAATAATTATACCATACATCCATTTTTACAATTTCATAACATACCAAGGCTCAACCTTTAACCTTTTACAAAATCTGATCATGTTTTAAAAATATGAATTTGTTATGCATAAATAATATTTTAGCAAATTTTAATGTTAAACATTACATATTGAACACATAACTATGAAAGATAAATATTTAATAACCTCTGTCTATCTCTATATCTACCCTACCTCCCTCTCTCCCCCCTCTTTTACCCCCACTCTTCCCCTTTA
>MU223182.1:12636-42468 GCA_018584345.1 Thuja plicata | reverse complement strand
TATATATATATATATATATATACCTTTTGCCCATACGAATGAATGAATGTACATATCATTTCCCCCTTTATTTGATATTATTGGCAAAGGTCTTTATCTTAGAGATTATCAAAAATGTGCGAATGTGAAGACTCCATGTCTTTAATCATTTTCTCCCATTACTCTTTGAGGTTCTCCAGAGCCATGTGCTGAAGTGTGATCTTAGAGTGCATATCATAGATGTTATCTGCCACAGACATCTCTAGGGTTGCAATTAGTTGCCTTACTGAACTGATATGTTGTTGGAGCAGTGTAAGATTTGGGAGAAGTTGAGCTTGGAGCTTGGTTAATTCTTCCCTGAAATGTGTTTATGCCTCCCATAGCTCTTGCCTTAGTCATTTAATCTTTATGATTTTCTCATAATGTAGTTTGACTGCATTGTCTCCATCGGTGGTTAGGCTTTGTGCACTAGTTGCTAGATCGGTATCCAGCTTTGCATTGTTGTCACTATTCTCCTTAGTGAACTTTTCAATTGTGCTTAGCTTTTGAATTAAGGCTATAGCTTCAGATATGATTGGATCCAGTTCACATATGAATATTGATAGCTTTACCTTATTTACCGCCACTTCTTGGCTGATGTTCTCTATGAGCTTCTATTGGTACTTCATCTCGGCTCTCTCCTCTATTGCCTTCTCTGCATCAATGTTCTGAGTTGTGATTGTGTTGGTGAGGGTAGATAGTTGATCAAGTATAGGCTTTCTTTGATCAATGTTAACATTTGGTACTATTTGATGTAGAATGTCCCGTGTTGTCTCCAGTACCATGGATTCCCTATGTTGTTTCTTTAGCTTCTCTTGCAATGCCTTCCTCTGGCATATCTCTCCATATTCCTGTAGTGCTTCAAAGTCAAGTGTAGAGGGGTCACACTTAGGTATTTAAATGATTTCATCCAATGTAACCTCTAACTTTCTTTTCTTTGTCTTCTTCTTCTTCTTCTTCTTCTTTTGTGACTCAGTAGAATGTAACACCATTGCCAATTTCTCAGCTTTTTCTATTGTGCTCGATGAAGTGACCTTTTGTGCTTCTTTCTTCTATTTAGCATCAATTTCAGCTTGTTGGGTGTTTGCAGATGTCTCCACATTAACCTTTACATATTCAGTAGCACTCCTGTCAGTTTCCTTAGGAGTACCATCTTTTGGCTTGTCTCCTTCATTGGTGTCCTTTGCTTCATCAGTCTTGGTTTCTTCATTCCTGTCTTGAGTATTTGTATCTTTTTCCTTATCTCCTCCAGTAACCTTATTAGTGTCGATTACATCTTGAGTATCTTCGATGTCTTGTTGACCATTGGTGTTATCCTTATTTGCTTCTTCTCTTGTATCTTTTGGAGTATCCTGCTCAGGTGATTTGCTTGATTCTTGTATGATATTGATAGCTTGTATCAATATTGGCAGTTTGTCTGGAATGTTCACTTGTGCACTATCAACTGTTGTGTCCTGCTTATCGGGTTTGTTCTTTTTAGAAGTGACATCTTCATCCTTATTTACTTCCTCTTCTAGGTCATTGGTAATGTCTATGACATTAGTGTCCACAATGTTTTCATTTGTAGTGTCTTCCCATGTTTCATCTACAAAATATGTAGTCTTATTTCCTGTGTTATCATCTTCTTCTTTATCTAACTCAATGGAAGTGTCATCTTGAGTTGTCTTTTCAACCTCTTGGTGTTGAAGGTCTTTGTCGGGGCTATCCTCTTCAATAGGTATGTTCATGATCTTGCACCATTTCTTATGGCTGGCTTGCTCAAGCTCTATAAGCTTTCCTTCAAAGAGTTTGTATGCTCTCAGCTTCGGTGAGAACTCCTTTGTGTACTTTTCCATCATTTCATCAATTTCAACTCTTTGATTCAGGTGGCATGAGAGAAACAATTACTCTCTCTCTGATCTCTTTCTCGTTCTTCAATGCAAATGTCCACCTGGAGTAAAGTCTATCCAATAGTTCTCTTGGAACATATTTACCTTCAAATTGCATTGGTACATATTTGAATTTGTATATTTTAGCAATGATGGCATCCTCAATTTTATTTTGATCTTCTGAATTTAATTTCAGCCATTTTCTAATGTTTGAATCTGCAATAGATCCATAATTTGCAATATAAACACAAATGTCATCAATAGCTTTAGTTTCTTTTACCTTGACACTTTCTACTTCAATAGCTTCATCCTGCTTGGTGTCCTTTATATCCTCTTGGGTTCTGATGAATTTTCTTCCTTTCTTGTTTTGACCTCTCTTTGGTGCAGGTGCTTTCCTCTTATAAGTCCCAACCTTTCCTTTCTTTAGAGGTGAAGGAGTAGATTATTTTGATGTTTGGCTTCTTGTCCTAGAATCAGTTGTTGTCCTTGGCATTTTTGTGGGTGGTGGAGGTGGTGAATCTGACTCTATCTCTTCAAAGTCATCCTTTCCTTCATCTTTACCGACAGATAACTGCTCTTTGATTTCTTCCTCCTGTCCAACTTCTTCATCTTGTTCAGCTTCTTCCTCGATTGCTGATATAATCTTCTTGAGATTATTTACCATCTTGTCTTTCTTCCTAACAATTTTCTTCACAACCAAGCTAGATTTGATTCTTTTCTTGGGATCTTTATAGGTTCCAAAATTTGTTTGCTTCTTATCTAGTGGTTCATTGATCAAGGCATCAATTGACTTAGTAGAAAGATCAATGTTGATCTCATACTCCAATGGTTCTAACCATGTTGTCCTTGGTACAACAGGCTTAATGTATGTATTTTCAATGTCAACCATGAAGCATATCTCATCCTTATATTGTTCAATGAGTTTCTCAGGGATTCTTAACCTCTTTTGCATTTGGTCTTTGAATACACTGAAGTATTCATCCATGACTGTCTCAAATTTATCACCCAGTGTAGCAATGTGCTCACTGATTTGCATGGTGACCGGTTTGGTGTTGTCCCATTTAACATCTCCAACCGATGGGAATGTTTCTTTCTTCACAATTTTGAATGCTATGTCCACTGCACCTTATGCTATGTTGTTCAATCCACTTTCCTGGAAGAATTTATAGCCCAAAACACATGCACCAAACTTGATCTCATCATCGGTTATTGTTGTTACTTTCAATCCTTGGAAATCCCATTTGGCTCCTGTCATCTTTTTGGTCTCATCCTTCGGTGGACTCTTGAGTGCCTTTACTTTATCAGTTATGAGGTAATTGTTAACCGCATGGATGATATCTTGGGTTATTGCCTTTGGTTATGTTCCAATAGGATGGCTAGATTTTGCATCCAGCTAAAACTAAATGTGTATGTTGGAAAGAGGTAGAAGGATAATATGAATACCTCTTTCCAACATACACATTTAGTTTTAGGTGATATTTCCAAATTCAATAGGAACTGGCCTAGAATCCAGAGATTCATTCTCTTCTCTACCAACGAGAATGTTTCCATGTTCCAATAGAATGGCTAGATTCTGCATCCAACTATAGGCACAATCCTAATTGACAACAGGTTCATCCAACCATAACTTGTTATTATGCATTCTGCTCAACACTAACCGAATCCATTTGGTTTTGAAGACTTTCAGGAATATTAGGGCATTGGTGAGCCCTTTCTCTTCAATGTTTTTGTGTTCTTCCTTGAGTGTTCCATTGTCATTACAAAGCTTCTTGTAAGCTTCTTCTACTTCTGATGTTCCAATCTTTGCAATCTTGTAGTGTATGAAGGATCGAACATCTTCAACAAGAAAAACCCTAGCTGGAATGCGTGAAAAATGCACCAGCATCATCGGGTTGTGAGGCAACATCTAGATAGATCTTATAGTTAGGTTCCTCACATGCAGTGTTATTGATGAGCTTGAACTCATATTTATTTGCATTCTTGGATTTCACAGTTTGTGAAGTCGATGCCATTTTTAGATGTTTAGGGATTTTGTATATTGCATAAAAATAGATTTGTTAGTTATTAGTAGCTTACTGTTTACTGCTTGCAAAGATCCCTAAAAAACTTAGGAGTGTTGTGTGTTGAGTCATGGTCACTCTGTGATCCTTTCGCTATGTGTTCGAAAATCACCTTTGGTCGCTCTACTCTGGGTGTCGTGATAAATGAGTCATCGTTGTCCTATTTATAGGTGTTACCCTAAAATGCATTTCATAAATGCTCACCAACTCTTTGGTGTATAAAGACTGAGTTTGTCAGTGAAGACATTAATTCCTTTGGTGACACTTAAAATGTTTTGGAGTAGTCCTTGTTCACTTTGCTTTTACCATTAGGTTTTGGTATCTTGACAACTTTGTTCATTTGCTTATTTACCGACGAGGCTTGGTTTATACTTAGCAACTTTTGTTTTTAACCGACGCTTCTCGGTAAATGTAGGCATTCTTTGCTTTGAGTGTATACCGACGGGTTTCGGTATATATGCTTGAAAGCATAGTTATCACATATTTTAACAAGAAAAACCATGATGCATCTTTCTTATGCTAATTTAGCATTATATCAATATACTATGGAACTGATGTAAAGTAATAGCTTGGGGTAATGCAGTTCCATACTTACTTGTTCTACTTAGGTGGGAGTGGTGATGTCATCAGATCCATTGGATGGGGTGTCACCATTTGCATTGCTTGGTCTAGCTTCATCATTGCTTGAGGATTTTCTCCACATCTTGTCTCTAACCCTTTGGATATCTTCAATGATGTTTCCATTGGGATATGTGCTTGTCTCTATCATTCAGTCTCTGCAATCTTTCTTAAGATGACCAACTTTATGATAGCATAAGCATGCCATTCTGGGGTTAGTCCAGCCTCTAGAATTTCTAGTCCTCTGTCTCATATAGTTTGCAATAATGTGACCATATCTTTCACATGATGTATAGTTTGTCCAAGTATTATAGTCCCATACATATTGATTACCGACTCTCTTCGGTTGATAGGGAGTTTGTTGACCTTTAGGCTTCCATGCTTGCATTTTCTTTTTCCAGCATTCAAGAGTTGTGTGCCCATTCATTTTGCATGTAGGATATTATTTATCCATGTAGGTTTCCTTCTTTTGTTGTTTCATCCCAGACTTACATTCATAAGCTTTATGTCCTTTCTTGTTACATTTATAACAGAATCCTATGAATGAAGATGTAGATTTAGGAATACCTTTTATTTTGCCTCTGCATACATTTGATGTATGGCCTTTCTTTCCATAGTGATTGCATGTAAGCTTTCTTGGTCTTGCATTTGTGTAAAAATTCTTTGGATCAACTTGATTTGATGATTCTTCATTCTCGGTAAAACCTAGACCGGTATTGTTATTGACTCTTCGTTGTCCGTCAAGAAAATCATCCATTCTTTTATTGCTTTCTTCAACCTTTTTGATAATTTCATTATTCTATTGCTAAATTCTTATTTTATTTTTCAACTTTTCATTCTCATCCCTTAGTTCACTAATAGCTTATATTCTTTCAATGAGTTCAACATTTAATCTATTTTCTTCTTGACTCATAAGAATAATTTGATTTGTAATCTCATGGTGATGCTCTGTAAGTCTTTGTATTTAAAACTCTTTTTCTTATAGATTTTCTGTGATCTTTCTTCTATCATCAATAGCTATTGTTATTTATTGCTCAGCTTGTCTATCATTATTCATGACATCAATCATCCTTACCATCTGTCTCTCTTGACCGATTTGCAGAGATTTAACTTGACCAACTAGATGTAGATTGATTTCAGTTAGGCTTGTGATGCTTTCTTCTTATGAATTTGATGCTTTGCTTGTAGTTGATCCTGAATACTCAAAGAAATTTGGTATCTCTTCCTCATGATAATCTATCTCATTACAGTTAGATGCCATATTCTTTCTTTCATCTAGCAGCTGTCTCATGTTGATTCTAGCTTCTTTATATTATTCAAAGAACATCTAAATTTCAAGCTTTTTATTCTCAATATTTTTATCAAGTTTGTACTTATCCATTGTATGATCTTTTCTCTTAAGCCTTTAATCTTTCTAAGAAGAGACTTAGCTCTGATACCAATTGTTGGGATTAATGGGAAGTATGTACTAAGAGGGGAGGGGTGAATCAATACCTCTAAAACTTTTATATCCCTTTTATCAATTAACCTTTGTAATCAATTGTATATCCATTCAATATAATTTAAACTATCTTGATGTGAGTTATATCAATTCATAACATTAACATACATGTGAATCATTCATAGAGACATTCATGACAATAAATTGACACATAACACAAGATATGATATCGCAGAAAACTTCTGTGAGGAAGTAAAAACTGCGGTGGGGATGACACCCACAAAATCTTCACTATCTGCAAATTGGAAGGGGCCAGTTAAGGCTTACAATTTGATCACTTCTGATGACCTACCCTATTAGGAGTATCAGTGGAGACTTTTTAAAGTCTACTTTTTTAAGAGCTTTAGCAACACTATTGAGTGTGCACTCGGTTAAGAGATTTGTTGTTGGATTGTTAAATCCACCTTTCTTGAAAGGATTTTTACACTTTGCTCCACTTGTTAGAATGATAGAAAATTAAAAATTGACCTGGTAAATGCAATCTCCTATTGCTGATATAGATCCTATTTAGTTTACATAAAAATATTATCACCTTAATTGTGATTGAATAATACCTCTGGTTCTCGGTATACTATGTTCTTGGTTCTTGCTAACCAAATTCATCTTTTGTTGTCCCTGTTCTTGAAACTCTCAATCTGATCCATATATGTGCTCATCTAATTCATTCATGTTCTCCTCTCTCTTCACATCATCTATTCATGCATAATAATGAATGATTGCATCATCTATTTATAGATGGATTGACTTCATTGAGTTATGATAAAAACAATGTTAACTCTAAGATTAGGTTTACAACTTATACCTAGATCTCCTAGTCTATGTGTTTTAAATCAGTTAGACTGATTAAAGAACTTACATTCATGTATCTTGTCCCTAAATAAATGGTTTTAAAACAATTAAATATCCTATAAATAGAATACACATGCTTTATCTGACATGGAATTTAGATCCACTTTTTGCGGGCTGCAACTGACTTTCGGTTCTGTCTGTCAGTCATGCTTGAATGTCCTTCAGTTTTGTTCTGTCGATTGCACTGTATCTATCTTTGTCGGTCTACAGTATAACTTGCATATTGGGTTCCTCTGTCGGGTTCCACTTTATCTTTCTACTTTGTGATTTTGGTTTACACACTTACTTGTGTCATCGGTTCTCTTTTCACTTAGTCGTCTTCGGTGATCTCTTAGTATTTGATCTTCAGTTTTCTCAGTCTTGTCTTTTGATGTAAGCTTATCGAAAGTGTAGTTTGCATACTAATGGCAAATTAATGTCATCAGGTTGGATATTAAATCCTCGTGTAAAATGCTAGATCCAAGGATAAAGAAAAACATGGTAAGTATAATAATTTATGGCTTGGACCACATAAAGTTGTAGAGGAACATGGTCAGAATATGTTCCATCTAAAATATTTTTTAGACAATTTGATGGAGCTACCCATTCATGGAAATATTTCAAACCCAGTGGAGTACTTCATGTCAGTAATGACACTCTACCTAGTATAATATTATATTTTGTTTCATGTCATGTCTTGTCTTGAAAATATAATATTTTTCACATCTTCTTGTAATCATGATCCTTATTTGATCATGATTAAGTGAATGGTCATGTGCCCCTTTTTGTGTCTCTTTATATTTTCTTTTAAAGATTTGGATTCTCTTTGTATCTTCAAGATACATGTACCCATAACTAGTGCTAATGTTCAGACTCAATTTCATAATTTCCAAATTCACCCTTGTCCATATTCCTTTGTGTCTTCTAGCACTAGTCACCCATAGTTGATAGAGGATTTGAGAAATTATCATTGGATCTCAAATGTTACATTTTACCTAAGGATACTCAATGAATATGCTATTATCAAAGACATTTCATAGACTTATTTGGAGGCATATGTTTCAGCTTGTGAATGATTTCAATCATTATGATTTTAGTTGTAGTTGAGCTTGTTTATATTTATGTGTGTGGTTATTTTGGGTTCTTCGTTCTTCATCAAGTGATGAGCTTTGGTTTGGACTTAAGACCAAAGCTCTAGATTCCAACAGAGGTCTCAAAAACAATAATTAGAACAACTTTGGACCCATCATTTACCCCAGTATCAACAAAAAAATACGTTTGGGAATCAATACCAAATCCCAAGAAGATTATACATCCTAATGCAAGGGAATCAAAGGCAAAGTCTTATACCAACTATCAGACAAAGATACAATGCTGGAAATGTTCCTCAATCCCAAACAAACATTCTAATACAACAAGTGCAAAACCTACAAACAATGAAAAATCCTCTAATCATTCGACCAATTGAACCTAGAAGATCAACCCTATATTGATAAACATGTCGATGTCCATTCCTTAGATGGTGCATCGACTTCCCATTCTAGATTTGCTAGAATTATCACTGCAGTTCCATTTGCTCAAACTGAGTCTACCTTTCACACTGACCATTGTTTAATCTACCTCGAGTTGATAGATTCAGACCAACAAGGACATCCTGACATAGACATTTTTGAAAATAATGAAGCCATTGCAGACTTCATGGGGCGTCATGAAGGAATACAATCAGAAGATCACAAGGTAGGATTCTCCTTTGACTTAGATAGATCAACATACTTTGGGGAGGAGGCTCCTCTTTCAAGTCACAAAGGTAAAAACAAAAACAAAAAAGAAGATTCATTAAGTGAAAACCAAAAGGTGCTTTATGACCATGAAAAAGTAAAGATAAAGGATGCATCTTTTGGTGAAAACCCCTCCAAGGTGCCAAAGGATGGAAAGTTGGATCGATGATACTCACAAAAATAATTATCATTCCACCACTTAGGTTTTACAACACCATGTTCGAATTCCCTAATTTCAGGTAGAGTGATCGTATTGGCTTGGATCAACTTTTTCAGTGTTGATTCAATTGATTCTCCTAGTGGGGTGTACTCACGTTTTAGAAAAGGAAATTATTGTTGGCATTGCATGTTGGGTTGATTTTGGGATACTTTTGTCACTTGAATAGTTGATGTTTGAACTTGAGTATTTTGTTGCAGGTGCCTAAATAGAATAAGGGAAAGAAAAAAGTTGATTGAACCATTTCATCTTCTCTTTAGTTAAGAGGGGGAGTTTAGTGATTGATTCTTTAGTTCCTATTGATCTCAACCATCCATTTCAAAGTATCTGGGATCAATCTCATCTGTCCAAATCATTTAAATATTCTATATAATCAACCCTTCTCAACCATTTTGAGAGAATCTAGGATCTCCAACTTTGTATATTAGAGATTGAAATCATTGATGTCAAGACGATCAATTATGCTCAACCAAAGATTTCATTACAAGGGGAACCCATTCCAAATCAAACACATGCAATGCAAACCCCACAGACAAATACTCAAGTTCAAAAGCCAATAGTTCAAGCTGCAACAGTATCCCATAATCAACCCAACATGCAACACCAACAATGATTTTCTTTTCTGAAACGTGAGTACACCCCACTGGGAGAATCGATTGAACACCTATCCTTTATCATAGGGCTTAATTAACTATTTAGGACTTGCTTGAGTGGACAAGCTAGTTTATGTAGACACGGTCTGCTGATCACTCCCACACACCTACATAAATCATTACATTAATCATTACAAAAGCATAATCCCCTCTTAGTGGAGTGTACTCACGTTTATATTGACCATCTAAATACCGCTATACTATTTGTTAACAACAAAAAGATAATAGATAAGGAATGTTCAATTCTTTTGTAGGAATTAGCTCAGATCAGCGTAATTTTTAGTGGCGAATATTTTCCTTTTGGCAAATTTTGGGAAATATTTTTGGCAGAATTGGCAAATCGCGCAGTGTATACGGTGGTCCCAGTTGCCCAATCTTGACACGATAATAGTTAAATATTCATTGGAATCACCAATAAGATTTGTTGTTCGATGAGGTTGACCAATATATTCGACTTTAACCAATTTGACATGGTTTTATTAATGATCTCTTATTCACCAAGGGTATTAATTATGAGTTTCATATAAAATCTAAAATAACCAAATGGTTTATATTGTTATCTTAACCATGACCTATTTCGCCACCTGTTAATTAATTGTTATATAGACCATGACCTATTTCGCCAACCATTAAATAATTGTTATATAGACCATGACCTATTTCTCCAACCGTTAATTAATTGTTATATTGGCCACATCCTATTTTGCCAACCATTAATTAATTTTTATATTCACCACGTCCTATTTCGCCAACCATTAATTAATTGTTATATTGACCACGACGTATTTCGCCAACCGTTTGTTAATTGCTACATTCAAGTCGACACATTTTTGCCAAAATCATGGGAATTAAAAAAAATGGAAATTTGAATCATGTATTGATATACATTAATATGAGATTTGTTAGTCTTTTAGTTTTCGTGTCCCATTCAGTAAACAAAGGATTCAACATTTCAGAGAAATAGAATTATTTGTAAGCAGAATTATTTCAGAGGAAGTTGGACCAAGGTAAGCAATTATTTATTCACATTTCACAGTATTTCTATTAATTTCCTTTTGAGTCAGTGACTAGTGGGAGGTCAAGGTGTCAGATAAGGGTGACTATCCTACTGCTGAAGGGATTGAGATGTCAGGGGAGGTTGAACTTGAGACTCAGACTCCTCATTGTTCTCAGGGCAGTGAAGGGATTGGAAAGCTAGACAAGGGTAAGACTCTTGTTCATCAGGGCAATGAAGGGTAGGGTAAGACTCCTCAGGGAAGTGAAGGGTCTGGGAGGTCATCAAAGCACCCAAAACTTAAAGATACTACCATAAAGGCTTTCTTTGGAGTTGGCAATATTTCTTCTCCATCAACTTCTACAATTGCAAGTGCAAAAGCCATTCACAGTAGCTCACCAGTACCACTACCACAAGATGGGGTTGTCATCGAGTTAAATGAATATCAAAATGCATCAAATGAGGATAACAATGGTGTTATGATAGAAGATGTTATAACAGATACACAAAACCAGTTGGATGAAAATGCTAGCAATGAAGATAATAATGATGTTGGTAGGAAGAAAAGAAAAAGGGAAGTAAAAATGGGGCAGGAGTGGGAAATGACAAGAAATTTTAAGTTTGATTGGGTAGAAAAGTATTGGTTCATTGAACCATTCCTAAACAATGATGAACAACCAATAGAATGCAGGTGTAAGATTTGTACCTGGAAAAATAAAAGAGAGAAGAATTTGCAGCTAAAGCTTGACACTATAGAAAAACATATTGGTAAGGTTTATGAAAAATAGATCATAGACGAACAATAAATATTAGTAGTGAGATGGAAATAAAAGGAAGAATGTCTTCATGTTAAGTATGCCATAGAATATGAAGAGCATAACAAGAGAATGACATCAATTGCTAGTAGTGAAAATCCAATCAAGGTTGTGTTTAAACATGCAGCCAATGAAGCAAACCAGGCAAAGATTGTTAAGATGACTGTTGTTTTTCATATTATGTCCAAAGGGCGTCCTATGAGAGACTTCTCAAAATATGGTAATTTATTATCCTTTTTGAGAGTTCCTCACTATCCTATGTCACATTGGTCAACAAACATTGGATGGGAAACGACAAACTATCTTTCTGAGGTGGAAAAACAAAATTTACAAGAGAAAGTAAATCAATCCAGATTCATTTCATTATCCATAGATGAAGTTACTGCAGTAGATAAAACTGCTTGGGTCTGTATGCATGTGTATATAGTAAAAGAACATGTCCACCAAGCTCATCTACTGTGTATTTGTAAAATGAGAGGCAATTCAACAATAGAAAACTTATATTTTGAAGTGAAGAATGCTTTGAATGAAGTTACTGGTATGGATGATTTGACAATTGGAAATAAGTTAGTGTGTGTTGGAGTTGATGGAGCTACAGTAATGCAAGGCCAAAGGAATGGTCTTTGTGCAAGAGTACAAACTAGTATTGCACCTTACATGCTTGGCATACATTGCCTGGCCCATCGAATGAATTCAGCATATAAAATTGTAAGCGATTTTCCTACAGTGTCAAAAGTTGAAGATCTAGTTTGCGAGCTATACTCTTACTTCTGCAGAAGTCCTTAACATTTTGCAGAATTTAAGATTTTTTCAGAGGGAGTAACACTAGGAAACAAGATTTTCAAGGATGTTGAGACCAGATGGATCTCTTTGAATGGACAAGTAAAAAGAGTTCTAATAGAATATCAATCCTTGATCAAACTAATATATGAGCAATTCCTCATAGTAGACAAAGCTCCTGATTTGTTACATAAGTTAAGTGATATAGAGACTCTATTAACTTTAGTCAGTCTTCTCCCTGTGCTAGATTTAATGAACAAACTTGTTAAGGAAGCCCAAGACCGGACTATGTATATCCATGAGTATAGCAGTTTATGTAGAATGACTTGCATTGCCTTGGATGGTCTGTACTAAGATATGACAACAATTCAAAGCCCAAATTTTTTCAAGTGGTAGAGAATTACAAATTTGAATCATACTGAGAATTTTTTACAATTTAATGCAAAAAATGATTTATGTGTGTTTGTGAAAGGATATGAAATACCAATGCACCAATCTAAGATGGGCAAGTGAGGCAGACTACTTCTAGTTAAAAGGGCTGATTTTGGCAAGATTGTTAAATCTGTTAGTGATAATTTGAAGTCAATTTCCTACCAACTTTTAAGTGAGATTCATGAAATATTCCCTTGAGAAGAAATTATTGAAGCCATGGGTTGTGTATTTCCTCATTTTTGGAAAAACTTCGAAGATAAAAAAAACTGATGCACATATCTTTAAAAATATTGATAAATTGATCAGAGAGTTTTCAAAACATGCAGATTCCAATGGAAAACCAATTGAAGGAATTTTAGATTCAGCTAATCTTAAAAAATAATGTAGACAATTTGCATCATGTATGAAATTGCAGATAAAAAACTTGGAGAATTCATTTGAACCTGGTGCAATAACCAAGATTTGGAAAGGATAGAGTAGAGTGAAGTATTGCGTGATTCAATATCAGAATATTTCAAACTTGCTGATTTATGTCAAACAATGATATTGGGGTCGGTGGAAGATGAAAGAATTTTCAGTGCATTGCGGTTTTTGAAATCAAAGATCAGAAACAAACTAGGTAGAAATTTGGAAACTTGCTTGAGGTTGTTTGTAACTCAATACAATGTTAGAGACTTTCCTTATGATAGGGAATTGGCAATTTGGAATTCGATGCGTGAAAGACAAGGGCTTTTGAACACTTCAAAACCTGGTGGTACTGGTGCTACTACTAGTTCTAAGACAAATGATGGATCTTGGTCCCAGACTCAAAATGAAGATGAATATTTTTTTGATTTTGAAGACCCAACTCAGAATGAAGAAGAAGCTCTTTCTACTAGTCAATTTCAGGAGTTGGGTTCCATGTGGGATATAGAAGCTGCAGATTGCTCACTGAGTGAGTGAAGTGATTTAGATTTTAGAATTAGAAATTAGCATTCAAATTTTGGTTAATAGGTGTTTATACACTGTATAATTATTACCTTTTAGTTATTATTGTACTTGTTGGACTTGAATATTGACAATTTGACTCATATTACAAGTAATAAGTATTGTTCATGATTTTGGTAATTTGAATTTTGATTATTGTAATTTGTAATTTGAATTCATGATTTTTGTAATGTAGAATGTTCATGAAATTTGAAGTATATAATATAATCATATAATTATTAATATCCTTTTTCCTCATTTTAAAGTGTAAACACCTCGGCCCTCAATACCTCATAGTCATGCAGCCACATTAATATGTTATTTCAAGAATCAAGAATCAATATTCAAAACTTAAGCTGGCCTAGTTTCGAAGTTATGTAAACAGTTCATCTAACCCTGTCTCAACTTTGCTACATGTAACTTTGAGGCCTTTGGAACCCTTCTGAAGTTATGGTGACGGTCATCTTAACATCTCCACTATCATATGGCCTTGCAAAGTCCCACACAAAGCCTTTTGTAACCTCTGAACTATTTAATCTTGTAACTAATTAACCTTTCTGAAGTTACGCCAATCCGCCAAATGCTTCATTGTAACTTCATAACATGTAACTTAGAGGCCTTTGGAAACCTTCCAAAGTTGTGGTGATGGTATTCTTAATATCTTCGCTATCATATAACCTTGTGAAGTCCCGCACAAAGCCTTTCGTAACCTCTGAACTGTTTTATCTTGTAACTGATTAACCTTTCCGAAGTTAAGCCAATCCACCAAATGCTTCATCATAATTTCATAACATGTAAATTAGAGGCCTTTGGAACCCTTCCAAAGTTATGGTGATGGTCTTCTTAACATCTCTTCTATCATATAACCTTGCGTAGTCCTACACAAAGCCTTTCGTAACCTTGCACTGTTTAATCTTGTAACTGATTAACCTTTTTGAAGTTACGCCAATCCATCGAATGCTTCATCGTAACTTCATAACATGTAAATTAGAGGCCTTTGGAACCCTTCTAAAGTTGCAGTGATGGTCTTCTTAACATCTCCATATAACCTTGTGAAGTCCCGCACAAAGCCTTTCATAACCTATGAACTGTTTAATATTGTAACTGATTAACCTTTCTGAAGTTACACCAATCCACCAAATGCTTCATCACAACTTCGTAACCACCAACACTAATGGCCAAAAAACCCTCACAAAGTTCCATAACCACTTGATCATTACTATCGTAGGTTCAGAAGTTCAGAACCCATCGAGCCATCACCATCCTAACCACTTAACCATTGAGAAGTTACGAAACAACTTGGCATTACTTCAGAACATTGTCATTGGTCAAAGCTTCTTAATTTCCTAAAAATTGTCAATTTATTATTTTTCATACTCATTAGTCATTCCTGAATCCTAATTTCCTAATACTAAGAATTTACTTAATTCCTTAATTCCTTGAAGCAAAAGTATTTACTTAATTTAATAATTTCTAAATTCTTAATTTCCTAAAAGCAAATATTAATATAATAATATGACATTATACATTATTACATTCAATTTTAAACAAATTGTAACTGCCATCTTGAGCTCTTTAAAAAATTACACAGGCACAAAAAATTACAAAATATCCTTGTATTAACTTCCTTGAAAGTTATACATCAATGATCAAGATTCAATTATCATAGTACCAGAGACTTATATCACAAAATTAAAAAATATCCTTGCATTAACTTCCTCTAAATTTATACATCAAATTCAATGATCAATGATCAATGATCATAGTACTAGAGACTTCTATCAGGATTCAAAAAATTACAAAATATCCTTGTATAATTGTATTAACTTCCTTGAAATTTATACATCAATGTCAATGATTATACATTGGTAAACAAGCTTGGAAATAGTTATAAGAGTGATAGCTGGTTGCCCGGATTCTTCAGAATCAGTCTTGGTTTGCACCAAAGGTGTATCCACAGCAAGTGAACTGCAAAGATAAGATACCCTATTTGAATTAACTGGCCTCCCTCTATTGGCTCTTCATCTAATACTAGAACCGTCTCAACTACTTCCATCATCCATGTCAATGTGACAAGGCTTGAATCTCTCCAATGTTTTCGCACACCACAATTTCCCTCTTTGATGGCCAAGTTATCGCTCTAAGTGTATCCAAGTCTTCAAGGAATTTGTTCCACTTGGAATCCGTTATGGCTCAAGATTCAGCAACAAACTTATTCATGTCAATCTCCTGCTTGTACAATTCATCCACAACTTCAAAAAAAGTTGAAATGTCAGCATCACCAACAAAATAAGAAGCCACCTTGCTAGCATCCAAAATTTGGTTGAAAGAATCAACCCACTCCTGCTTGTCCTTCAACTGTCCCTCTGTGGCCACAATAACAGGGATAAATCCTTCAGACTCTTCAACAATTTTTTTTAGCTTTGCCTGAATGTATTCTAACTTACCATTGAAAAATGCATACAAATCCTTTACTAATAACACCATTTCCTTAATATAAATTATTTTGTCAGGCAACTCCATTTTTTTCCCATTAGTAAAATTAATCTCTTAAAGAATTGCAAGTGTGGGCCCCAAGTATTAAATAATGGGGTTAGTACAGACAAGGCATTAGAACATTGATATTTTGCCCCTTACAAAGAAATGAATGTGTTGTGAATGATTTGAGACTTCCCTTTTAAAACATTTACTCTGTGCAATAACACCTTCTTCAACATCTCCTTTTCAACAATTCCATTATCAACAAGTTGATCAACATCCATTATTATGTCTTCTGTTGCAAGTTCTGGAGCTAAGCCCCCCTCATACTTAATTTGGAACCCAACATCATAGACCTCTATAACTGCCCTGGACTGATCTTTTAGACTATGTATTTCATCTTTTAGCTCCTTCATAGTCTTATCCAGGACAAAATTCTTCTTCAGTTCCACTTCAAACTTTTTCCTAGTTAACACATAATCTCTGAATGTCCTTGCTATCCTGTTCTCTAAGTCCTCAACCACTTCCTTATTCATGGAGGATGCATGATGTAGGAAATTTTCTATCTCTGATCTTGTAGTCTCCTATGACCTCCATATTAATTGGCTATCATGTGTTGTATCTTGGATGTCAACCAATCTGGTCAGCTTATTAGATTCTAGGGCCACACACCATACTGCTAGTGTCCTACTATCCATATTGAATCCAGAACCCCTCTGTAGTCCATCAGGGCCAAAAGCTTCATAAGCTACAACTTTATCTTGCCTCTTTATTTGGTCAATTAAGAATGAGGACTCCAAGTCCCATCTAGGGATCAACAACATGCTACTTCTCTTCACAAGATCTCTTACCTCCTCCATAGTTAATGTTTTACTGTTGGGATCATAGGGCTGTAATTTTTCAATCATTTCAATAGTCTTTTCCTGTGATTCCCCTGGTTTCAAAGACAATGTTAATTCATTCTTCTTAACTCTAAAGAGAAAAATTTTAAACTCATCATACTTGATGAATTCATCATCATCTATAAACTCTTTAGCTTGGATGGCCCTGTCATCCAATCTAGCTGCAGCCAATTCTAACTCATCTAGGGCCTTTTCTCCCTCTTCTACATGTGATGTCAATTTTTTTTCTTAATTCAACAAAGTAATTCCAATTACTTGGCAAGATTTGTAGTTCCTTTTTCCTTTTGTGGTACATTCATCAACTTTTGTTTCTTTGATGGCCCCTTCTCAGTTGTGGATGGCTCAGCTTGTTCTATTTCTACCATAAACACCACATTAGGTTCAACTTCCTCACGGTTTATTCTATCATCCTCCTTCTCCTCAGGGATGTCTGGAAATGTAGACATAATATTTTTGTAATTCTCTATACACATGTCAATTCTCAACATGTATTTGAGATCATGAAAGAAACCGCAGAAGGTAGGGTTTGCCTTTTTCAAGTCTTCCTCTACCCTTACAATATTTTTCCATTTAAGGGTTCTCTCGTCATAGATATCTTCACTGAGTACATTTCTAATAACATCCTCATCTGCCATAGGCTAATTTTGAGCCAAATTATGATTCCTCATTTCTCTGAATGCTCCTCTAATGAAGTCTTCAGGGTCATACATCCTTGCTTTAGCACAAAGCAATCTGAATTGTCTTAGAAATTCATGGATTTGGTCCAAAACATCTTTACCCATAGAGAAATCTCTTATTTGGGACCTCCTTACCAGAAAGGTTCCCTTATGTCTTTTAGGGCCTAAGTGTTCTCTATCCATCATGATAAGCTGCCACAAGAATTCTACTATTGCCAATCTTTATGGGACATATTTTGGCAATAAGTGTGGAGGTTGAGGGCAAGCATACACTCTTATAACATAAAAATTCTTTAAAAAAAATATATCACCCCAATTGTGGTTAATTTCATTGTCAATTTTAAATGCTAGGGGTCTAAGCAATTTTCTAACTAGTAAAGGAAATCTATTCCTCACAATACCTAACATGTTCATTATTGGATCCACAAAATCACCAAAAAAAGTAATGGAATTAGAGAAATGGTGGCTTTTATCCCATAACCTGGTCCAAATCTGAAGTAGAATAGTTCATCATGCATTCTCCGTCCCATTGATGAAATCTGGGTTGATGTAGCCAATATTGCAATAGAAGATCAGGTGCATCAACACGGAGTAGTGATTGAACTTGAAGCTTTTCAAATCAGTCTTTGCCATCATCAATTCAGTGTGCATTGCATTAATTATGTGCCCCACATAATCAAACTCCTTGTTGGTGTACATGTCCTGAACATCTGTAGCCATGACATAAATGTAAGGAGTCACTGTCAAACCTCCATCTATTCCAATAACTTTCATTAATGTGAATTCTCCAAAGGAAATGAATAAAGGCCCTTGCCTTAACAAATTGATCATCTGACAAGAATTCATCACTAGCTTGTTTAGTGATAGGATCCAATTCTTTTCTAGCAAACTCAGCTATTGTTAAGTCCATTTGAGCATGTTAGGGTGCCTTTGACACTCCTTCTTGCAACTCCTAAGTTGTAACAAATATATGCCCCATATTCCCCATTTTCACTAATTGCTCAATAATGGTCTGTTCATCTATGAGAAGGGGAGATTGGGAAGGGGAATAAATACCAGCTTGTTGTTTATCTCTTTCTTCCACCCTTTGCCTTTTTGGAGATGGCAATGATTGGGTACTGGAGTATAATGTCCTCTTCTCTTTTGGATCAAAGGTCTTTTCAACTCTGGGAAAGATTGTGCTATAGCCTCTTCATTGGTACACCACACATTTCCCTGGTGGAACAAACCTTCCTTGTGAAGCTATGCTCAAAATATCCTTAGCCTTTTCTGGCTCTGTTTCCATTACTTTCTTCTTCTTCTGGTCTAGGGCTTGCATAATATCTTCAAACATGATCATCAAGGAGTCTACCTTCTTCGCCTAGGGCATAAATTATTTTAGGAGATCATACACTCTATCAAAATGGTGGACAAAATCTAAGTATTTCTTATATGCTAATCACTTTTCCTTCTTGATTTCTTGTTCCATCAAATCAAATTCATTTCTAATTATATCCTTAGGAAAACTAAATTGATGATCTAGAGCTAAACACTTAGTTCTTTTCCTGAACATATTAATAATGAATCCCTCATTATCTACACATCTTACCACTGATGTTGCCAACTGATAAGGCTCCAAGTATTTGTCAAATTGTGTCCATCCCCCTTTAGTGATAAGGAACTGGTGTACTTTGTGATGGTAGGGAAAGTGCTACCTTTCATTTTTCCAGTCAATGCTTCCTCTTGTAGCCCACCCAGTTGTCTAAGGATTTCTGCCAGACCTATCTTGAGTGTAACCCTGTAAGAAAGGACATTTGGAGTTCCTCTGAAACCGTAGACCCTAATAAATGTAGAAACAAGGTATAGAATGAAGTCACCCATATTATGAACAATCTGCATCTCTTTAGCATACTCCATTGGTCTCAGAAGCTTTAACACATCTATGTGAATCCTTGGGTTGTCTGTGCATAACATTGATCTAAGCCTAGAAGCAAAACATCTATCAAAATTACCAAAACTAGCCTCTTTCCTATCCCAAGATAAATCTGTACTCCACAACCGAACTGGCAATTCTTCATCATCTTAAAATTTGATAAGATCCATTTATTCATAAAAATAGTCAGCGTTATTATATAAGATCATGTGCATCATCATAGAATACCATCCCATTGGCTTAGCTATCTTAGCCTCTTTTATGCTTACTAGACCTTGATGCATTAAATCAATAATGCGAGTAGCAAAGTTATATACAACAAACAAATGTGGATGTAAAATATGAAACATCATAAGCATAAAGTGAATGGGTAGTGTTTCCTCCTCATCTTCTCCTAGAACATGACACAGGGCACTATACATCCCTTTATCCTTGCCATTAAAATATTCTAACTTGAAGGGCTCTGGTGTGTTAGGGCCTACTACAATTAAACCCCCTATCTTATTGAAATATTCTTCCAAAAGAACAATTCTGAAATACTCCCTTTGAGCCTTGTACACTTCTTTGAACTGCTCAAAATCAATGTCATCCATCTAAACATAAAGGTCACTCAAATTGAAAAAATTTATAATCTCATCGGCTGTGACACTCAGTAATACGTTCCCATTTGTATCTCTCAAAACCCTAGATACCTTATCATAAGCTTTAGCAATTGTAATCAACAAATCTGTATCCATAAACACTCCAGGAACTATCAATTTTCCTACATCCAAGTCCCATATGTTAGAGTTTGGGATAGGAGCATTCCTTCGGATGAAAGCAATTCTGAATAGACCTAGACCACTTATTTGAACCTTGGCATCCCTAGCCCATCTTCCCATATCATACAAACCCTCCCTGACTCTAAAACAAGGATTTATAGGCACTATCTGTTTGATTTTTGTTGATTCATTGGTGGACCCATTCAACTACTGTATAAGATCACCACGCACATTTATGTCCTTGTAATCAATTTTACCAGTGAACTCAATTCTAGGGGCCATTTCTGGAAATAGGGTTTCTTACAATAACAGTATCAGATTTTATCAACACTCTATTTCTCCTTCATAATTTGAAACCCTACTACAAGTATGATTTTTAATGCTTCAATAGTATGATAAAAGAATACTTACCCATTCTACAATTTGTAACCCAGAGTGCAAGATCACTACGACTTTCAGTTTCACTTCAATCTCTTCAGTGGTTATGGAAACTTCGAACCATTTTGAAAAGTTTAAATCTGAACCGTAGATCTCAACCATAGATCACTTTATGAAAACCACTATTCATCCTGGACACATGTTAGCATGACTTGATCACTTAAGCATTAGATCTCGTGCATCTTCATCATAAGGCTTTAAGTGAACCATCAGATCTTCTTTAACCTGACTGCAAATTACCTTACCCAACATTACACTGACCGTGGGTATAACTTAAACAGGGAGTACACATGTCAACACCACTTAATTCCTTAGACACTAGATATTCCTCAACTTTCCTTTGAGTTATTAAGTCATCCGTCTGATCCTTTTGAAATTGCATCCTATTTATTTCATACTTATGCTGTACTGAGCCCGCCATTGCCACACGTCAACATGACTTAATGACTTATGCTATAGATCTTGATCACTTTGTCACCTAGTGTTTAAGTCAACTGTCAGATCAGTCTTGACTTGTCTACACTTAATCTCCTTCTTTATGACCTAAGATGGACCCACTGGGACACGCGTCAACACCACTTAATACCTTAGATACTAGATCTTGTGCATCTTTACCTTAAGGCATTAAGTCCACCGTTGGATCAAATAGAATCTTACTACAGTTTATCAAACAAATTTTCATCAGTCTCAGGCCTGCCAAGACACGTGGTGTCACAACTTAATGCCTTATATGTTAGATTATGTGCATCTTGAGAATAAGCAATTAAGTCAGTCGTTCGATATTTTTCAAACTGTCAGCACTTTAATCTTACGCATCACTCAGACTTGATCTCTTAAGCAATAGATCTTACGCATCTTTACCATAAGCAATTAAGTCAGCTGTTGGATTCATCCACAGTTTAATCTCCGTAAAATATTTATGCAACAAGGCCCATGTCACCATCTTGGACACACGTCACTCTGACTTAATGACTTGCTTGATAGATTTTGATCATCTTGAGACTAAGTCATTAAGTGGGCCATCCGATCAAACAGAATCTGCATGCCTTTTACCTTCAACAGGCCATTGCATATCTTCGTAACTGTTAGCCATCGACCCTTCTTTTAGCCTGCCGAAGCTATACAAACTGTCCTCACAAAATGGTCATCAGTAAATGACACGTAGCACCCAACTTGACATGTAGTCCTATCGCTAATACACTATGTTTTGAATATTCACCAATATATATTTTTATACTATAAATACTATTTTTTATTCGCCAATATATGTTTTTTATACTATAAATATTATTTTTTATTCGCCCATATTTTTTTATACTATAAATACTATTTTTTATTCGCCAATATATATATTTTATACTATAAATACTATGTTTTATTCTCCAATATATATTTTTATAATATAAATATTGTTTTTTATTCGCCCATATATATTTTTTATACTATAAATATTGTTTTTTATTCGCCAATATATATTTTTTATACTATAAATACTGTGTTTTATTCACCAATATATATTTTTATATTGTAAATACTTTTTTTTATTCGCCAAATGAGATTAATTTTTTTCTTTGAAAAGATTTTTTTTTCGCCAAATAAATTAATAACTTCCTCTGTAGTTTTCTAAACTTTGCCAATTATTTACACCTTTTTTGAAGGGGGGGTTTCTTAAAGGTTACCCTAGCTCAGATCGTGGAACTTCCATTACTATTTATTGTGATGTATAGAAACATTGAAAGATGAACATGGGAGAGAAGTTGAGGCATAATCAAATTTGAAAATCTTGCATAGAAATTGTGCACAAAGTTGGAGATCTTGGATCCTCTCAAATGGTTGAGAAGGGTTGATTATATAGAATATGGAAATGATTTGGACAGATGAGATTGATCCCAAAAACTTGAAAATGGATGGTTGAGATCAAAAGGAACTGAAGAAGCAATCAGTAAACTCCTCTTAACTGAAGAGAAAAGAAAATGGTTGAGTCAACTGTAGAGTTAATTATGAGTTCCCTTTTTTGAACTGGAGATAAGGTGGAGCAATTTATGCAATCACATGCATTAGTTCCTTTTGATCTCAACTATCCATTTTCAAGTTTCTGGGATCAATCTCATCCGTCCAAATCATTTCCATATTCTATATTATCAACCCTTCTCAACCATTTGAGAGGATCCAAGATCTCCAACTTTGTGCACAATTTCTATGCAGGATTTTTCAGATTTGATCCTACCCTGGCTTCTCTCCCATGTTCAACTTTCAATGTTCCTAGACATCACAATAAATAATAATGGAAGTTCCACGATCTGGGCTAATCCCTACAAAAGAATTGAACATTCCTTATCTATTATCTGCTCATTGTTATAAGAGATTATAACAGTATCTAGATGGTCAATATCTGGGTGCATTTGTATCTCTTTCTTTTCATAATAAGGTGCAATGATGAATAAATATTGTAATGTACGACAATGAATTGGTTTCATCAATCATTCTTTTTTCTTTTCCAAACTAATCTCTCACTAACTTTCTTCTAACTAACATATGCATGTACTCATATACGTTGTGCATTTATTTATTGCATAAGAAAAATCCAAAGCATAGGCATATTAGATCATATAATCAATGCATCCATCATCAATATCATAACTAACATAGGAATGCATTCATCATCATCATATAGAAATTCAACATTATCAACAAATTAATGCTCATCTGACACATTTTTTATGCTTAATTTGTTGAGGGGGCATATAGTCCACATGCTATCACTAGAGAAAGTTGGGGCTATCAGAGTCATTCTTTAATTGTTTAATCATTTATAATCTGACTCGCTTAAGATATTGTTTAGATGAATGAATCTTAAGTTTCTTGGTTAACCATAAAGAATGATTGAGATTATACCCTCTTATTTTTGGAAAAGTATTCAATGATATCCAAGATGTCCAGTTCAAAAAGGTCATATTGTTGCCCCAGTGATAGCAGGTGGACATAAACAAGTAAATGATGATAAAAAATCAATCAAATATCAAAACTATGAGCTTCACAAATTGACAATAGACTCATGTGACTCAACTTATTAGCATACAAATGCACCCATACATTGACATCTGGATACCGCTATAATCTCTAATAACAATAAAATAATAGATAAGGAATGTTCAATTCTTTTGTAGGGATTAGCTCAGATCGTGGAACTGTCATTACTATTTATCGCGATGTCTAGAAAAATTGAAAGTTGAACATGGGAGAGAAGCTGGGGCAAGATCAAATCTGCCTGCATAGCAATTGTGCACAAAGTTGGAGATCTTGGATCCTCTCAAATGGTTGAGAAGGGTTGATTATATAGAATATGGAAATGATTTGGACAGATGAGATTGATCCTAGAAACTTGAAAATGGATGGTTGAGGTCAAAAGGAATTGAAAAAGAAACTAGTAAACTCCTCTTAACTGAAGAGAAGAGGAAATGGTTGAGTCAACTGTAGAGTTGATTATGAGTTCCCTTTCTCAAACTAGAGAGAAGGTGGAGCAATTCATGTAGAATGCCTTCTACTTCTGCTACACCAACAAATCCCACAGTAACTTCTAACACACAACCCAGTTTGGTGGATCAACTCAAGTGCACCCCTGCCCAAATCTCCATTTTTGAACTATTGCGCTTATCCCTAGAGAATAATGTTAGAATTATATTGGAATGATGTACTGAGAGGGGATGGGTGAATTAGTACCTCTAAAACTTTTCTTGGTTAGCCCATTAACCCTTAATCATCAGTTTGTAAATTATCTTATCTAACTGTTCATCTTTCTTTATGTATATGCAATCATATCATAAGTTCTTTAATATGTAACCATAAAAGAAACATTCATGAAAATAGATAACACATAACACAAGATATGATATAGCAGAAAACTCCTGTTAGGAAGTAAAAACTGTGGTGGGGATTGTTACCCACAAGACTTCACTATCTGTAGATAAGAAGGGGCCGGTTAAGGCTTATAATTGGTCACTTATGATGACCTACCCTGTTAGGAGTATTACAGTGGAGACCTATTAAGATCTACTTCATTTGAAGCTTTAGCAACACTGGTAAGTGTGCACTCTGTTAAGAGATTTGTAAAGAACGGTTAAGTCCACCTTCTACAAAAGGATTTTAGATGTGATGCACTTGTTAGAATGCAACTACACAAGTATTTGATATGATGATGTATGCAATCTCTAATTGCTGATAACATATCCAATAAAGCTTCCTATGTATAAGTAATCATCCTTCCATGATTGTATAATACCTTTGTCTACTCGTCGGTAGCCTCTGTGTGTTCTTGACAACTGATGTGATCTATTTCTGAACTTTGCATGAATTCTACCTTCTGCTCCTTAGATTCTCTTTGTGGCTATCAACAACAATGAATTCATAACTCACAATTGATTTGAACACCTATTTATACTAGATTTTGGCTTAATTCTTGATTCACGCTTCGCAAGTTAACTCTAGATCCAAGGTTTACAACTTGACCTTGATCTTTAGTTGGATATGTTTTAGCTCTGTTAGGATGCTTTAAAACATTTGCATAAATCTTGCTTGACCCTCAAGTTATGATTTAAAACAAATTAAAACTCTATAAATAGAATTACATTGCTTTATCTGACGTGTAAAACTCAGATCCACTATTTGCGGGTTCTCTAAATGACTATCGATTCTAATGGTCAGTTTTCTTTGTTGTCAGTGTTCCTTTATTGAACTAGTTGTCGGGTATGCCTTTTCTGTTCCGTCGGTTTTGTTCTCAAAATTGTGTCGTTGGTGATGTTCTCAATGTTATATTATTGACCCGTCGGTGATGTCCTATTCACTTCGTTGGTGCAACACTTGTCAGTGTTCGTCAGTCAATTCCATACTTAGCATTTTTCATGACCTCTGTGTTCTGTCGAGTATGCTCATTGTTTTCCCGTAATGCTTGTAGTCCACCGGTAATGCTTGTACCGATGATCTCTGTCAATGTTTTTCACTAAGTGTACTAATGGAAAAATTAATGTCATCAATCTCCCCCTTTGACATTAGTATCAAAAACATTGATATGTGCAACATACTGAGTGTATTAGTATGTACACCTGTGTATAGTCCTTCCTTAGTCATTTGAATGACTCCCCTATGTATATGCTGGTAAGTGTAAGTATATATACATATCCTTATGTACTTTTATTTTCCCATTTTGTTGATATATATTGTACATCACTATATTTATATATATCTATTCCTTCTGTACATACAATATACATTTCCTTTCTTTTCCTCCTTTTTTGATTCTAAAGGCAAAGGTACTTACAACTTGTTAAAAAGGTGGGAATGTGAGGACTTGATTTCCTCCATCATCTTTTCCCATTTCTCCTTTAGCATTTCTAGAGCCATGTGCTCCAGTGATATCCGTACATGTATATCATAGATGTTGTCTACTACAGACATCTCGGGGGTTGCAATAAGATTTCTTCTATCAGAAATATGCTGTTGTAGAATAGTAAGATTAGGTAGAATGTGTGCCTGTAGTTCTGTAATCTCACCTCTTAGTTGTGTTTCAGCATCCCATATTTCTTGCCTTAGCCTGTTAGCCTCAATGACCTTGTCATGATGCACCTTGATACTATCTCCATTTGAGGTTAGGCTTTGCGCACTTGTTGTGACATTAGAATCTATCTCTGCTAGCTTGTCACTATTTTCTTTTGCAAAATTTTCAAGCGTGCACATGTTTTGAACTAAGGTAATTGCATCAGCAATCATTGGCTCTAATTGATCAGTTAATTCAGAGAGCTTTACCTTGTTTAGTGCCACTTCTTGGCTGATTTTATCAATTAATTTGTATTGACACTTCTTTTCTTCTTTTTCTTCCATAGCTTGTTCTGCATCTATATTTTGCTCTGTGATTGCGTCGGTAAGAACAACAATTTGTTCCTTAACTGTAGCATTTGCTTCAAGTTTTAGCTCAGGAACAAGTTGTTGGAGAATATCTCTTGCCTTGTCAAGTGCCATTGTTTCCCTGTGTTCTTGTATCATTTTCTTTTGAATGGCTTTTCTTTGACATAGCACTCCAAACTCTTGAAGTTTATCACTGTCCAAAGTGGTAATATTCCAGTTTGGAACTTCTATAACTTCATCCAGTGTAACAGCCAAGATTTCTTTCTTTACTATTTTCTTCTTCTTCTTCTTCTTTGGCTGGGTGGTAGTTTAATGTACTACCATATGTAAAGCATGAGATTGGGTTGACTTGGTAGGTGAGGGTCGAGAATATGAGGCATCCTTTTGTACCTGTGCTGAGTCCACCAGCTGGTTTGGTGAAGACGTCTCCTCATTTACCTTAGGTGTATCAACATATGTATCTCCTTTAATTTTTATACCTTCATCGTGCTTGACTCCTTCACTTTTATCCTTTTCTTCACCCTTTCTCAGTGTATCCTCTGTTTTATTTTCATATTCTTTGTTTTGTTCTTTTGACACTTCTTGCCGATTGTTGGTTGCATCCTTCATTTTTGTATCTGTATCATTTTGAGTGTTGGATAAAACTTTGTTTTCATTTGTATCCATATCCTTGGGTATATTGTCATCTTTCTTAGATGATTTGTCCTGACTTGACTGAATATCAATAGCATCTATTAAAATATTCATGTTTGTAGGTGTATTGACTGTTGCAATGTCAATAGCTGTATCATGTCTATCGGTATTGCCCTTTGCAGCATTAATGTCTTCATCTTTTTGAACTTTTGTTGTAGGGTCTTGTCCTATGGTGTCATTAACAATGTTATCTAACCATGATTCATCATTTATATCATCAATTAAGTTACCTTTTATAGATAATTCTTCTTTGGTAACTTCTTCATGCTCTAAACTGATGTGTATTTGACTTGCTGGTACTTGATCATCTTCACAGTCTTTTGGCCATTATTCATCTATAATATCAATCGGTTTCTAGCCAGTTATTTGTACTTCTTCACTATCTAACTTAGTTGTTGAGTTATCTCTCTGATTGGCGGTTTCCTTCTCATAACTGCTCTTCTCATCAGGATTGAGTATCTTGCTCCATGTATCATGGGTTTCTTGTTCTAGCTCTATAAGCTTCTCTTCAAGAAATTTATAAGCTCTCATCTTGGGTGAGAAACTTTTTGCATGTTTCTCCATGATTTCATCGATTTCTTCTCTTTTTGATTCATGAGGCATAAGAGAAACCAATACTTGTTCTCTTATCCTTTTCTCCTCATGAAGTGCAAAAGTGAATCTAGAAGATATTCTAATTAACAGTTCTTGTGGTACATCATGTGTAGTGAATTGTAGTGGGATATAATAGTGTCTGCACATCTTAGCAATAAGTGCATCTTCAATCTTATTCTATTCTATAGAATCCCATCTTAACCATTTCCTAATCTTAGGATGTCCAAGAGATGCAGCTTCAGAAATATACTTACATATTTCATCAATGTCTTCAGTGGGTGATGTAACCTTTGCTTTTTCCTTTGTTTGTTTTGTAGCATCAAGTTCATCCATACCCGAGTCCTCTAAATCCTCATTTGTCTGAACAAATTTTGTCCTTTTGGCAGGTGCCCTAACTAGTTGTTTTGTCTTTGGTGTGTCAGGTTTCCTTTTATACACCTTTCCTTTTACCATGGGAGAAGGAGTTGTATCCTTTGCTATTTGACTCCTTGTTCTTGACTTCTTAGGTGGAGGAGGAGGTGGTGAATCAGACTTCTCTTCCTCTGATTCATTTTGCTCTGCTGTATCACTGATGGGAAGCTAGTCCTTGGTGAGTTCCTCCTTACCCTCTTGTTCCTCTTCACCTTCTCTTTCTTCTTTTCCTACAGAAGATATATTCAAGTTCTTTTTCAAATTCTTCACCATTCTTTTTGACTATTTTACAACCTTCTTGACAACAAGATTTTTTTTAATCTTCTGTTTGGCCTCTTCATAGGTACCAAATCTTAGTTTCTTGTTGTCTACTGGTTTATTTAATAGTGCCTTAATGCACTCATTGACTAATCCTATTTTGATTTCATATTCTAATTTTGAAAGCCACGATTTCCTTGGTACTACTGCTTGGATGTATGTAAAATTAGTGTCTACCATGAAACATATGTCTTCTCAGTGTTCCTCTATCAGACTTTTAGGAATTCTAGTTCTGGCTTGCAACATTTCCTTAATGGTTTTGAAATACTCATGCATAACATTATCAAAATTTGTTCCTAGTGATTCTATGAATTTGCCTATCTGAATGGTTATGGATCTACTTGTGTCCCATACAAATTTTCCTATGGAAGGAAAGTATTCTTCAAAGTAAAAGAATATGCACATTATGAGGGAACCAAACTTACAAGTGTTTGTCCTTGAAGACCTTATTGTGCACATGTTCTCCTCCAATTGATGTAACAGGATCTCTGCAAGATCCATCTTCTTCCCCTGTTTGGTAATCTTGTATGCTGTGATCATAGTAGTACTAGATATGATATTCATTTGGCTTGCTTGGAAGATCTTATATCCAACAACACATGCTCCAAACCTCAGCTCTACGTTGGTAATGGTGTTGACCTTTAGTGCTCTTTTTTCTGATTTAGCACCAGTCAGTTTTTCCACTTCTGCCAGAGATGGGTGCTTGTGAGCCTATGGTTTATCAGTTGTAGGATAACCTGTGATGGCATGAATAACATCCTTTGTTATTGGCTTTGGCTTATTTAACCATAGAGTCTTGTTATGAACTTTGCTAAGAACAATCTTTATCCATTTTGTTTTGAAGACCTTGGGAAAATGCAGTGCATTTGTGAGTTCTTTTACTTCCAAGTGTTTGTGCTCATATTTGAGCTTTCTAGCATCATCACATAGTGCCCTATAGGCATTATCTAGGTCTAGATCTCCTATTTCTGAGATCTTACAGTGAATATAGGACCTTACGTCCTCTACAAGTAAAACTCTAGGTGGGATTCTGGAGAATGCTCTGGAATCATCAGGTTGTGAAGCTATTTCAGGGTGTAACTTGTATTTAGGTTCTGTTCAGGCTTAGAATTGTCACCCTAACTCAGGCATTAGGGCTACACGACAATTCCATCCTCACAATGGAAACTTCCTCTAGCTGTGGGTAAACTATGGATGAGGAAGAGTCTCCGGATTCTAGGCC
>MU223181.1:1517254-1527450 GCA_018584345.1 Thuja plicata | reverse complement strand
TTTATAATTAAATACTATAGCCATGTTTGATTTTGGTTTGATTTGATTGGTTGAAATTGATTTGAATTGTATGGCTATAATAGTTAATATAAATCAGTGATAAAAATCACCTAGGATATTAAATTGATTAAAAGAATTATGCCAAGCAGTAACAGGGTCGTTTGGACATAAATCAAGGGTATGATCACACTTAGGGAAAATAGGGTCCATAGTTGCGACAGACCAAATTCAGGTGGTTACAACATCAAGTATAAAGTACTATCAGAAAAGCATACTTTATCGGCAAGAAGGTTATGACTATTGGAAAAATTTATCAGAAAGTTTTATTAGAAAGAGGAAATGAGGAGACTAGAATCAAGGATGACATCCTTCTATTAAACCATCCTATGAAAGAATCGTGAAACCCTAACTAGGTCAGATATAAGATAGACACATTAGGTCAAGGCAATACTTTAAAAGGAGATCAGAGAAAGAAAGAGATATAGTGAAGAGAAGAAGAAAGAAGCGACAAAGCAAAGTATCAGTGAAGAGAAGTGAAGTGTAAATCAGAGAAGGAAAATAGCAGAATGATATCTGACAAGCTTTAGGAGAAAGAATTCACAGGTCAAATTTATTGTTTATTTACTCATAATAGTTTAGCAACAAGATTGTGAAATGCCTTAATCGGGTAGTCTCTAACCAAACTAAGAATTTCTATTTAGGAACTTATTGTAAATACTTTATTAGGGTGAATACTATATAAGTAGGATAAAATCCTTTAACTGGGTTACTCCTAACATGGTATAAGACTTTAATAGGTCTCTAGGTGAATCCCATAATTGGGTAGCATTTAACAGTGCTTTTGTAAGCTCTTAATTGGGCACCTTATAATTGTAGTGATAAGTTGTGGGTGTGTGATAAAAATGTGACACACTTCTATAAACCATTACACTTGAGAGAATCCATGAAGAGGAACTCCCAAGAAGTAGCTATATCTTGCTATCCATAGAATGCAAGAATTATGTAGATAATGATGGTGGCTCTTAGATGAACCTAATAAGCAAGATTCCTGTAAGGTGCACAAGATACAATATGAGCTAGGATGCAAGAATGCTTCAAGATGAAAGAGCTCCAAGATCTCCAAAAGGGAAAGATGCAAGAGCTCCAATATTTCCAATTACAATTCACAAGATCTCCAAAAACTATCTTTTCTAATTTTTCCTAGCTTACCCAAGAATGAGGAGATAGCTTCCTTTTATAGGAGATTAGAAATGAGAGGACGATCAATATTAAGAGGCAAAAAGAAATGAGCAATGGTGGAGATTAAATCCTAGTTGGTCCATGTGCTCATATCTTCAAGAGGCAAAATCAAAGGCTAAGATTAAGAGGAAAAACAATGAGTGGTTGAGATAAAGAGGCAAAAGCCTTTTTCAAAAGATTTCATCTCATTGGAAAGTGCACTTTTCTTATTATTATTTATTGTTTTATTGCTTTATGTGAACTTAGGATAAAGGGGTTTTATTATTTAATTAAAAGATTTTTTATTTCATTAAAAGGGACATGTTATTTTAATTAAATAAAGCTTAAGATAAAGTGGTCAAACTTTAGGATATAATAAAATAAATGATTAAGTGGTGATTTGATCAAGAAAATAAGAGATTAAATAAATATGCAAAATTGATTAAGCACAAGATATAGTCTAGTATTTAAATTTTAATATTTAGAAAGGGGCTCATAGTCTACTAGACCATTTTTGGATGATTACATTTTCACCTCTTTGACTAATGTGTGAGTGATTTGGGAACACATTAGGTCAAAGAAAGATGATGTCAAGGTAACTAATAGAGATCTGACTTTGAAATTGATCGAACAAAGCACAGTAAGGTAACTAATCCCGAACTTGATTGAACAAGAACTAGAAAAGATAGAAAGATTCCAATGCACAGTAAGAAAAATTGAACACTAAAACAAAGATTGAAAGACAAGACAATAAGATGCCAGAATCAATTTACAGCTTTGAAAGATAGGTTATTCCTAACCCTCGGGATTGAAATTGAAATGAGGTAGAGGAGATGCAAAAATGAGATAGATTTGGTCAAATCAGGGTAAGATAAGGTTCAATATGATTGGTGATTGATTAAGACTGATTAGAAAAGCATTTGGACCAAGTCTAACCACTAAGCGATGAGAATTTGCCCTGGTTTCAATAAGGTTGACCAGAAAGGTATAACATTAGCATTAGGTCAAAGCAAGCGATTTATGAAGAAAAAAATGATCAAAGTTTTGCATCAAAGGGTGAAAAGATAAGCCTCAAAAGAACAAAAAATGAACTTAAATTTTGGTTTCGATCCCAAAAATAAATAGAGGATGCCAAGAAAAGACAAAGATTTTGTCCTCACCCGATGCAAGATACAAAGAATAAAACTAAGATGCAATGAAAAGACTAAGATGCAACCTAGGATGAAAAATGCAAGTGCAAAGTGCAGAGATCTTACTCGGTCCTTATTTTCATCATTGAGCATTAGTAAGGGACATCGCAAGATCATACAACCATCACTAGTGCAAGTGTAAATATGACAATATGAATATGATCGATATCAGATAGAATGTAGGAAACACACGTAAGCATTGAGGCATAAAGGCCAAGATGACCTGGACACTTTTTCCAAGGTAATGTTGCAATTAGCCATACGAATGAAGGCATAAGAGTCCAGGATGACCTGAATGGTTCTTACATAAGAAAAAACAATGCAACAGTCAAGGATATAGCTCTAGATCTCCCCAGTGTCCAAGGGGTAAAAGAAAGAGGCACCCATGATCACCAAAGTGACACCATAGGTAGAAATCAAAGAAAATATGCCCCACGTCCTTAGTTCTTAGGTCATAACATCATAGAGAGACTAAGGAAGGAATATTCAGTGAAAATCATTAATCAGTCAGCAAACAAAAATAAGTCATAACATATCTTAGTCGTTTCAATTTAAGCGCGATGTGAAAATGAAAAATAATAATCACTAACTTTCTAGGACTCATAACTGTAGGTGAGAAATATCGCATAATCCTAGACTGTAGACAAAGCATCAACTTAAGGCAGTATAATTGATAAGTGTTAATAAACACTCAATGTCAAAGAAAGTGTTGAGAAACATTGTTTGGGGTGAGCCACTAAGAAACACCATCATACACTAAAGGAGGATATAGTTTATGCCCCCTATCCCTAGACAAAAATCAATCTCAAACCAAGGAGATTGGAGATGGAAGTCAAAAGGGTTTAAGCACAAAGAAACAAGCTGATAGACATAAGTGCATAGGTTTCAAGTAGCACCTATTTCCAAGTTTTTACCACTTGAATTATTTTCTATTTTTCTACCAAGGCGCATGTTTCTAGGTTTTCACCAAGGAACTTTTTTTTTCTTTTTCAATTTTATTTTTGTTTCCTCTCTCTCTCTCTCTCTCTCTCTCTCTCTCTCTCTCTCTTGAAGATACATCAAAGCACCTATTACGAGATTTTAACCAAGATGATAATTTTTTAGNCTTTTTTTTTCTTTTTCTATTTTATTTTTGTTTCCTCTCTCTCTCTCTCTCTCTCTCTCTCTCTCTCTCTCTCTTGAAGATACATCAAAGCACCTATTACGAGATTTTAACCAAGATGATAATTTTTTAGGACTTTATATGCTTTTTTTAGGATTTTTTTCTTCAGGATCATATATCAATTTTTATTTTTTTCAGGATATTTTATGATTTTTAGATATTTTTTCAGGACATTTAAGATATGTACAAAGCTCTAGAGCATCATGCATAGAACTTATTTAGATGAAGGATGTTGATAGGTTCAGGGAGTTGTTCTCCCTTAGGTGTAGAAAGCTGATAGGCACCGGATCCAAAAGCATCAACAACTATGTAGGGAACTAGCCAATTTGGTTCAAACTTCCCTTTTTGTGCTCTGTTCTGTTAATTTTTAGGGTTCTCTCTCAAGACAATATCTCCAACCTTACGTTCTCTAGAATGAACCTTTTTGTTATAGATTTGTGACATCCTTTTCTGATATACCCTCATGTGGTCAAATACATATTTTCTATGCTCATCCAGAAGTTCTAGCTCCTCTATGCGCATAATTCTAAAGTCATCATCTGTGATGAGACCCTTTAATAAGACTCTTAGGGAAGGTATCTCAACCTCAAGGGATAAGACAACTTCAGATCCATAAACAAGCACAAAGGGTGTAGCTCTAGTAGGTGTGCAAATGCTAGTTTTGTAGGCCCATAGTGCAGGGTTGATTTGCAAGTGCCAGTCTCTTCCTATCTTGTTGACTATTATGTGCAAAATTTTTTGCAGCGTCTTCTTAGAAGCTTCATCTTGGCCATTACCTTGAGGGTAATAAATTGAGGACCAGTGTTGTTTACTCTTGAATTTAATACATAACTTCTTGAGATCCTTGTTTTTGAATTGTATTCCATTATCAGTAACTATGGAGGAAGGTATGCCGTAGCAATAGATGATATGGTTGAGGATGAATAAAGAAACTTATTTCCCAGTAGCAACTAAAAGAGGAATAACCTCAACCCACTTTGTAAAATATTCAGTTGCAGTAATGATAAACTTGTGTCCACTAGATGAGTTAGGATATATTTGACCCACCAAATTAAAAGCCCACTGCTGAAAAGGCCAATGTGTAATAGATGGAATAAGATCCCTCCCTGGAGCATGTATCATATTTTCATGTATCTGATACTTCTTTCAAGATTTAGCATATTTGTCAACATCAGTTTGCATAGTAGGCCAGTAGTAACAAGCCCTAAGTAGCTTTCAAGCTAGCACAAGACCATTAGAGTGGGACCCACATATGCCATCATGGACTTCAGCTAACACACGTTTAGAATCATATTTTTCTATACATCTAAGAAGTGTTCCGTCTAGACCCTTCCTAAATAGGTCACTAGAGATGAGGGTACAATAGGAAGGATTGTGAATGAGTTGTCGTTTCTCATTACAGGTTAGGTTATCAAGAATGATTTGGTTATGCAAGTAACATTAAATTTTAGCATATCAAGAGGAGCCATGACCAACCACAATACATATGATGTAGTTTTTAGGGGAATCATAGGCAGGGTAGTGTAGCTCTTTCACCAAGAATTAAAATATGGACTCGTGCTCTTCTAACTATAAGATAAAAGCCAAAGTGGCCATGGCATCAACCGCCCTATTTTTAGCTCTAGGGATTCACTGGAATGTGAGGAAAGTGAAGTAATTCTCAAGATCAATAATCATCTTCTTGTAAGGAATCAATTTCTCATCTTTGGTTTGATAGTAATCATTAGTCTGATTTATAATGAGCTGAGATTATCCAAAAATATGTAGCTCAATGATACTCCATTCAATAGCTAGTTTAATCCCACTTGTAAAAGCCTCATATTCTGCCATGTTGTTTGTGCAAGGAAACAACTTATATGATTTTAGGATAGTGTATCCATGAGGTGTGACAAATAAAACACCGGCTCCAACACCATTCTATGTGTGAGATCCATCAAAAAACATCTTCCATGTTCGCTCAGTCACAAACATAATGGATGAATTAGGAAAATCAATGTGTATAGGGGCATCATCTTGTAGAGGCAATTCAACTAGTTGATCAACAATTGCTTGTCCTTTTATGGCCTTACGATCAATGTACTCAATGTCAAATTAAAAGAGAATCATCATCCATTTAGCGAGTCGACTAGTAAGAGTAGCTTTATTTAGTAAATATTTTAAAGGACCAATTTTTGTGACAAGCTGTGTAGTATGTGCCAGCATGTAATGTCTGAGCTTTTGAGATGCAATTACCACTGTAGGACAAGCTTTTTCAATGTTGTTGTAGTTGATTTCATAAGCTACTAATATTCTGGTGATGTAGTATATAGCTCTTTCTCTCCCCTGTTCATCTTTTTGTGCCAATAATGCCCCCAGGGATGTGGTTGTAGTTGAGATGTATAAAATAAGAGGTTTCCCAGGAATAGGAGGCATTAAGAATGGAGGTTTGGCCAAATATTCTTTGATCTGATTGAGACTTTTCTTGCATTCCTCATTCTATGTACATGAAGCTCCTTTGTGTAGATTTTTAATAAAAGGTTAAGCTCTGTTAGCAAGTTGGGATATGAACCTCCCAATGGACTGTGTTAGTACTGATAAATTTCCTTGTTTCCATGGTGACTTTTCTCCTTGTTTCTGCTATTTTCCAGGCCCTAATTGCAAAATTTCTAGCCTTGGGTTCATTTTTACCCTAAACCTTAGGTCTCTCATGTTCCTTATTTTTTCAAGTTACTTTTTGGGCCACTTAAGTCACTTAAAACCCATGTGCCTTTATTTTTTTTGTCGCGGGGCCATTTCCTAATGTTTCCCAAGTCATGCGCGGGGTTCATTTTAATATTTCCTAAGTCCTATGTCCCCGCGGTACTTTATTTCCCCACATCTGTCGAGCATGTTCATTTTAATCCAATGAATGGCACATTTCCTCAAGGGAAAGATGATAATTGAATATCCATTAAGGCATCACACTCTATTGATACCTGTCCATCCTGAGATCATGGGGTCGGGGCGTTCAAAGCTAAAGGGAAGTTATTGTTTGATCAGATCTATTTTGATCGAACGATTGACATGTTGCGTTGATTAAAAGATGTAGGGAGGATAATCATTAAGGAATAGTGCCTATGAGACACATGTCTATGGTGGGGATAGACTGGGATTAAATTTAAAATAAGGTTCATGCAGATTCTTTTTCATCTAACGGTTGGTGCTTTCTCTTGATTGCAAGATGCAGCCTGTTTATTCATCAAGGCATCATGCCTAGTCAACACCTATCTATCAGAGATCTCGGCCAAGTGGGGCCAAAAGGTAATTCATGGTCAGATCTATTTTAATCCAATGACTGGTGCATTGCCTCAAGGAAACATTTCTCGAAGGATACTCATCAAGGCACTGTGCCTGATTGACATGTTGCATCTCAGATCGTGGGTCCAAAAATTTGGAAAGGTAAAGCTTCAAGCAGGTTAGTTTTGATCAAACGACAGACATAATGCCTTGATATGGAAATTTATGGAGTTAGTCTTCAAGGCATCATGCATGTGTGATGCGTGGCAGATGGCAAGACCTAGTTAACGATGCAAGGAAGATAAAGATCAAATGGGTTTGTTTTGATCGGAAGGTGAGAGTGATGCCTTGAACTGAAGTTGCACGATGGATAGTCTTCAAAGGATTACACCTAGGTGACACGTGTCTAATTTGATGAGAAGGTCAAGTGGGACCAATATGCTATGAGGAACTGCTAGGTGTCTTGTGCTCGCAGGTGTTTTAAGTGATTGATCAACGACCATGTTTTAAAGTTGAATTTGAATATTTAAATGGTCGTTGAATTTTAACGGTCACACCTACGATCAATGACCACATTTTAAAGTTGAATTTGTAGACCTTATCAGGGAGAATCTAGAATAAATAAATCAAATCCAATATTTAGGTGAATTTTAACCTATCCAAGAGTCACTAACAAAATTGAAGACTCTACTAGGGAGACAAAAGTTAACAAATTTAACATAATTGTCAACAATTTTACTTTGCTTTATATCCAAGAGTCAACAATAACATAGACACTTAGCTAGGGATAAGTGAGATTTGTTCTCTTTTAGTCAAAATCAATCCCAGAGTGATATGATTGTTATAGAGTCATGTGCTACAAAGAAGTATTCCTCTTAATTATAAAGAGAGTCAGGGTTTTTTTTGTCTGTTATTGTAAATTTTTCCAAGAAGTCCAAGTTCCTAAAACATATACATATATTATCTCAAAAGTGGTGAGTAGAGACTTCGAGTTCTCTATTTATACTAGTGTGCATGTTTGGAGAAAGAATAAAAAGAAAGGTGACTTATAGTGGAGATAAAGCAGATGTTTGGGCTCCTATGACTGAGAGCATAGTTAAGGGAGGAATCTATATGAGACCCTATTAGTGGGGTGTGTTGTGAGTTTTTTAGTTTTGAAGAAGGTTAGAGTGGGGTGAAGAGATCTCAACTGATTCAAATTTTGTCTTCTGCAAAGAGGTGGCGACTCTACCAAAGTATTTTAAAAGGGTGATTTGAAGGTGAATTTAGATCAATATTTTTTGCAACTACTCCAATACATCCAGGTATTTTATTTTTCAAGGTTATAAAACTGTTTCCTTATTAATCGATTTAAGCACTAAGAGAAGGAACAAGATGTGGATAGAGGTTTGCACGCTTCAAGGTTAGAATTGAATTGTGCAAAATTATGTGGAAGTATGTATTAGTTGAAGAAATGGGGACATAGAGGTTAGGGATTTCTCTACTATGTCTAGATCTGGATTACCTTTGCCAGATCTTGAAAAGGTTCTTGGAGATATAAAAATTTTAGAACAAAAGATCCAAGAACAAGTTATTTTGTCACTACAGGAGAGAATGAAAATAATGGTGGGGGAATCTGCACTTCTTTTTTCTAAGAGGTTTTCTACTACAATAAGGGATTTTTTTAATTCCTTTCTGTCCTTGAGATGTAGTTTGGGTTAATTTGTTTTTTGAACTTTGTTTTCCTGATTCAATTGATTGACAAGCCCCCTAAAGGATAAAATTTATTGAGTGTGCTAGGAAGTTGATGAAAAATATTGAACTTTTTGAATATGAGCTTACACATGAGATTGTGCCTAGTAATACTGATATTAAGAATGATAAAAACTAGTATGATGGGGATGTATCCAGTGGGGATGATGTCCCTTGCAATCATGATAATGACGCCCATTCTCAGTATGAGGCATAGGATATGTGTAGTCAGAAAGAATATAATGGTTGGATATATAAAAATGATTCTTGTGACTGTATATCAGCAGTGGGTGAAAGTGATGATAGTGGTTCACTTCATAGTGAACAAATTTATGAGTTCCTGATTTGTGAATATGTGAGATATTCAGGTAGGGATAGCTCTGAGTTCTTCCACCCAACACACATTGAGTTTGAAAAAGAGTGTATCTGATGGTCAATATTTTGACATGTGTCTTTTTTATTCCCCTTGTGCTTTTGTGTCATTAGGCCAAAATAAGATTAAATATGATATATCAGATGATGAAAGCATTTGTGAGTTTCCAGATTCAAAGGATGAAGAAGTTACTAACATGATGTTGAGTACTGATTGGGATAATTACGTGGATTGTGAATATGTTTTAGAGTCTAAATCATTCATTGCAATATTATAGGATGGTCTTTTAGTTATTCAAAGTATGTAGATACCTGGTGAGTATGTGGATGAGTTCTTTCCCTCCAATAGACAAGATGGTGCTTTGTATAAGGTCAATAATTTGCAAATGATTTCTTTAGGGAACTCTGATATGGGTATGCAAACCAGTGACAAAATAATTTTTGATTACTCCAGCTGTGAGATTGAGAATGATTATAATTTTTATCAGCTGGAGGATATTTTTATAAACATGACAATGCAAGAAAAGGTAAAAAGTGGTCCAGGGGTCCTGAATTTTTTAGTGACCATGATTAGCATTGGTAAAATGATGGTCAATATTATCAAATGAGGCCTGATTTACAAATGTTGAATGAAAGAAGAGACACTGACAATGTTTTATGTAGGCTGTTGAAAAATAAAAGCATATCAAATCATGCAGATGACAACTACATTTTTAGCTTGTTTCCAGAGCAGGGAACATTTCTTTTTTTTTTTACAGAGGCAAGGTGAATCAAAATTTTGTTGGTGGCCTAGTGCCATCAATCCTGGTTTGACTTCTTCAAATCAGGGAAATAAAGGGGCAGAGATAAGTTAACTATGCTGAGCAGTAATGTAAATTTGTACATATTCCTTATTTTTTCTATTTTAGGGTTTTTGTATCGGGTTTTTTTTTGTCCTTGGTCTTCTCTTCTTAGTGTAACCACCCTAATTTGGTCTGCTTTGACCATAGACCCTATTTTCCCTAAGTGTGATCATACCCCCAATTATGTCTAGACAACTCTTCAATCGACTGACATAATTCATTCAAATAAGATTTAATCTCCTAAGTGATCTAATCACTAAATTTTATTAATCACCTAAGACAATCAAATCAAATCAAATTTAATTCAAATCAATTCAAATCAAAACATGGCTAAGGTAATTAATTTAAAAGGAATTAAATAAATCCTAATTATATCTAATCACTTGCAAAAGCCTATCTTCTAGCCTAAATTAATCTAATTAATTG
>MU223181.1:1468839-1496217 GCA_018584345.1 Thuja plicata | reverse complement strand
GCCATTATAGTCATTTTTAAACAACTGAATCTGACAGAGTAAAAGCATGAAACAAAAGATGTGAAAACTACAAGTTAGGACATAAATTAACAGTCTCAAATCAGCATGGGTGTGCACATACAGAGAAAAAGCATGATGAAAAGAGTATCATAAAATATCCAGGAGCTTCATCAAATGAGATCATGCTAAAATATTGCAATGCATAATGTGTTTTAGACAAACTGTCAAGAAAGTTTCTTTTTGCAGAGTTTACATCTCATATTGATGTTTTGAAAAGATGTACATTCATGATAACAGAATAGGGCATGTAATGTTGATAAGAATTGTATATGCAGATTAGGGTTTACTATTTTGAAGTAAAATCCATGGGAGTCACGAGCCCATGCTCGAACCCCATGGGTTTGTTCTTTCCTATGTATACTTTGAAAGTAAAACAATATGTTTTTTACATCAAAGACAACAACATATTGAACATATTTGTGTTTATATGCTAAAAGAGATGCTCAGTATTATCAGCAAAACTGTAAACTAAAAGTGTTTTTTAACATTATGTTGCAGTTTAAATGTCTTATGTGTGTTTCTTTTTCAGACAGTGGAGTGTCATCAAACAGAGAACCATATGTTGTGCTTACTACATTTTTTTATTCAAAGACAACAAGAATGATGTTTTTATTAAAACATTCAGACAATACAAATCTTGTGTTTCACTTCAAAATTGAAACAAGCATTAAGCTGATGACTTCAAGTGCAAAGCCATGTGGCTATTTTAAATTAATGCAAATTATAGCATGTGGAAATGACAGTGAGGTTTGACATCAAGCAGTACTGAAGTTCATGGGCTCGATACTAAACATATACCAGTTCAAAGATTTAAAGCTGCAGTCAACATCAAATAGAGAGCACCGACATACATCAAACACTAAGCAAATGAAGATCATATTGATGCATTAAGTAGAGGTAAATAAAAAATAGAAGGAGCCAACTTATCTGTATGCACAAAGTGGTGTGTGTCTTCATATTCCTAGTCATGAATGTAGCAACTCGCACAAAAAATGTGAAGCTTATGACTGAAAGATGTCATAGAGTTAAAACTAAATGCATACACTGCATCTTTCAGTCATAAGCTAAATTTTTTAAAAATGCTGAAGAAAACCCACATAGAGGTCAAGATAAAACAATCATAGCTCAGTCTGTTGCCTGTGGGTCTAAAGGAGAAAGACAGTAGTGGTGGTGTTTTATTGTCACGCTACAGATTGGGGATAAGTATAAAACTATGACTGAGATGTCCCTAGTTCAGAGCTGAGGTTCATGGGCTCGATATCTCAATCACAGTTTAAGACCACTCCAAGATTGCAGTGGTAGTAAATTCCAAATGTATAGTGGCGATTACAAACAGAGAAGAACTCCCTGAGTCTTCTTTATACACTGCAGTTCAAAACCCGTAATGGTGGTAAAACAATAGAAAAGAAACCCCAAGTTACAAATGACTATTCGACGCCATTTGTATTGGCATAATATCATCAAAACATTCCAACATTAAAGCAAATGCAAGGTAACTTATAGTTGGAACCAAAGTTCTAAGCAAATGAAGATCAAAAGCCGTGGCCTTTGCTGAAGAAAAATGCAACAAAGTATGCCATGTGTTACGGTGAGCATGTAAACAACATTTTTTTTTCCTCATAAAGCTCATGAAACTGGAAGTTTCTTCACAGAAAAAAGGCGGAAACATAGCAGAGATTCATGGTTTCCAAGTTTCAACATGGCGGCACCACATAACAAAAACCCTAAGATGTAAATGAAACTAATGAATGAAATGTATTATGTTTTACTCTCATTTGAAATCCATTGTCAGATGGAGTAAGTGCATTTGCAGTCCCAGTGCATCAACATTCCCTCCTTATTGCCACATTGGTACTTTTTGTGCCACAACATAATGAAATGTCCCTTCCAACTCATAGTGGTCAAGTCGATTACAAACCGTGCTGGTTACCAAACCACAGCTGCATCGACCATAGTGGTATGGTGTCAACAGAGTCAGAGATGGGTGATGATGCTGAGTTGACAAGGGTTTCGAACCCTTTGAAGATAGGTAGTCAGGTTTTTTGAGTAGGGTGATAATCACTGCTAAAATTTGAATGTCATGTATTTGAAATTGGTAATAATGATAAGTGATGTAATTGCTATATTGGTAATTAGTGTATGTAAATATGGGGGGCTAAAACTTAGGGTTTTGTTAGAGGGAAATTGATTAAACCCTATAGTTATGGAGAGTTTTTGGAGGGCTTTTTGGAGGGAAGATTATTTGAAAATAAGCCATGTTGGCTATTTAGTGAAGGTTTTTGCTTTATGTTTAAGGGGGGGGGGGTCAATTTAGTGGATGGAGGAGCTTTAGTGAATTCATTATTCCTATAGTTGTTTGTTCATTTTTTTTGTATTCCAGTGTAAGTTCATTCTTGTAATTTCGGTTTTGTGCAAGAGGATTTCACTATTCCTTGCCATTACTCAGGAATTCATACATGTAACTTGTATACAAATTTTTGAGAAGAATATAGTTGCCCCACTTTTTTCATACATCTTATTGTAATCATTTGTTCAAAGTTCCTTTTCAATTTTCTACATCTAAGAGTAATATCTTTGTAAGTATGGATTAGTGAATTGCATTGATTCCTATTCTATATCACAGAATATAAGCCTTTTGTAGAATATGCATGTTGTTAATGGTGAGAGTACTGCTTGTGCTTAAACCCTAGTTGTGGCCTTCCAATTAACCTATGTATTGAGCAGTGAATGATAGTACATAAATCACAAGGGTATGATAAGTGGATGTCAGTTTAAAGCTTCAAAAAAGATCTGAATCTTCTTGGTGTATCACCTTTTTCTAGTTTTCATGCAAGTTCAATTTTAAATCTTTGTCCCCTATTCTCAGTTAAATTTTCAAATCAGGAGGTGATATCCCATACTAAATAGGAGCCAGCCTAGAATCCAGAGACTATTCCTCATCCATAGTTCACCCACAACTAGCAGAAATTTCCATTGTCAGATAGAATTGCCATGAATCCTTAATGCCTGATTTAGGGTGACAATTCTAAGCCTGAACAATTCCCTTTAACCCCTAACCTTACCTATCTCAACCACCTTAACCCTGGGTTCAAACTCATCCCAACCTATTCCCCCCATGCTAAGCCTAATCCTAATCTTAATCCTATCCTAACCCACTTCCTAATGTTGTCACATTCCTAATTTTGTGATTAGGAATTCAACCCACTTGAGAAAGTCAACTTTCTCAAGCTTGACTCCCTCTAAGTCCACTTTCTCAAGCTTGGACTTACACCCCCTACCATGCCTCTTAATTGCTCTCATTAATGCATCATTAATGGAGATTCCTCAAGCCCATGCCTCATTAATGCATTTGGCATTAATGCCTCTTAAACCTTATTAATGGTTTTTACACCTCCATTAATGACCTTTGTCCCCCCTTCTCTCTCCTCATTTCTTCTATAAATAGAATGAGTTTTTGAGCTCAAATGACCCTTAATGTTTAGAGTTAAAAGCATTGTTATGCTGTTTAGATTATTTGTGAATCCATTTGCATCTTAGATTTAATATTATGCATTGTTATTATCTTCATTTTTAGAGCTAAAATGCATGTTTAGTGAACATTTAGATTAGTTTTGATTCAAATCTTTCATTCTTAGGTTGTATATGTCACTAATTTGTGCATAATCTGAGGGCATGATTATGACATTCTTTAAACTCCTCCTAGATAGGAAGCAATAAATCGGTTTTAGTGTTTAGCTTCAAACCCTTGTTTTTTATGTTTTTTCACTAATATAATGATCTATTGAAGTGTCGTGTTGCAAATAACAGGTCCACTAAATCACATACACATTTTTGGTGCCCAAAGTGGGGCTTGATTTTAGATTTTGCCTCATTTCAAGTTCATTTTTTACTAATTTGTCTTCCCAGGTTTCTGGAATAGGGTCATTTTTTGTCATAAAAGCTCGCATCTAGGAGAAATCATCACATTGCAGAATCTAGGCTACATCACGTATTTTAGAAATCACCTCCTAGAATTCCTGGCTTGTTTCTGGTACAGGCTCGCATCTGGTCATCTCTCTGTCATATCTAGTAACATAGGCTCACATCTGGTATATTGCATTGCAGTCTGGATTTCTAGGATCGTATCTGGTTAAATTTTTTGCATTCTCCATTGCCTAACCTCTAACATTTTGATCAGTTATGGTTTTGATCTTTTGAACAACCTAACTAGTGCTTGCAGGTTGTTGTTGAAAAGGTGGAAGACTTTGCTAACATATGGGTTTGAAGGTTTTTAAAAGTTGATTTACTACTAACCTTGTTGCAAGCTTTCCAAATTTAAGAAATTTTTCAATCGCTTTTTAAACCAACTAGATTATTATGCTCTTTTCCTTCAAGGAAAATCAGAACATCAAAAGTTGGTTTAAAACTTGAAAGGAAAATGAAGTAACTAAACAAGGCAAAACAAAAACACTGTTTAAATGTCAATTTTGGATATCAAATGAATAAACTCAAATTACTAAATTTTGTGGTTCAGTGAAAAAACACATTGCTTAATTCATTTTGGGATAGTAATTGAACAAAGCAAATCACTAAGAACTATGGTCAAATGAACAAAACAAACTTTGCTTTCACATGCAATGCTTTCATAATCTAGGAATATTTAAATCGAGCTCAAATAGCTTGAGGGAATGAACATTTATTGAGATATTTTAGGAGAAAATGACATGGACTAGGAGAGTATTCTCTTCTTATTTTGAAGAATCAAAAATCTAGAAATCCTACGCTCGCCAATCCTTTGTATGTTTATTAAATAGTAGAGGGCCTGCCGGTTGAGGATAAAATCTCCTGGGAATGACCCAAGTGAGGACAGGTTTTACGCCAACCCTTCCAACTCACTATAAATAATTGCTTCCTCATAGGCCAAATCCTCAAAAGAAGGAATCAGTTTTGTTCTCAGAATTTTGACATCATTCCTTGAACATGCTTGGGTATGTGTAGAGCAGAGTCACTTGAATCTTGCTTGTGAGACTCCACATATTTGAGTAATCATAGGGCTATACGCCTCAATTTTGCCTTATGCAATTCTATGGGAGACGGTTTCAAACAGATTGCCCCATCATAAAAAAATGGACTTTGTAGTCAAAACTACCTGATTCATCTCCGAAAGGGTGAGAATCCTTGTGCAAGGCAAAAAGTAATTGCCCCAAGACACTCATCATATTGTGCCCTCACTTGCATTTGGAGTTGGCTAATATGGTATCATGACTAGAGCCATTGCATGCTTGGTTATGGCCATATTCTGATTAGCATTTGAGTGTGTACCTAAGTCAATGAGTAAAGATTTTCATCCTCTACCTAGAAGATAGGGCATAAGGATGTGTCTGTTCCCCTAACAAAGAAAATCTACTTGATTTGTCTTAAAGATCACTAACGAGATAAGAAAAAAAATTCAATCCTTGGAGTACATGTATTTTACACACACAAGGACACCTCATGACACAATCTGCAATCAAACAAACTTCACAAACTTCCAAAACACATTTTATGAAACTGACAAAGTTTGACAAAAATATCAAAAAATCGTATCCTGTATTTTCTAGCTCGTATCTGGTATCTTGAATCGCATCTAGTCAACGTTACGTTGCATTTAGGGAGAAAGATTGCATCTTGCATTTCTTAACTCACATCTGGGTCATCAGAGGCTCATATCCTGTATTTCCTGGCTCGTATCTAGGACAGTGGGCACTTGCAAATTAGTTTCTCAAAAAACCTCAGTGGATTTGGATACCCTTTTGGCTCTTTAGTCTGTCCTTATTGTCTTTTCTGGTATCCCTGTTGCTGTGTCAAAACACTTTTTCAAATGTCTACCTTGCATGTCCTATTGGTTTCTCGCAATCAGTCTCAATACATGTGGTCTATTCACTTTTCAAAACAAATTGATTCCCATCTCACTATCAGGGCATTCTAACCCTTTGACACTAGAATCATTTACTTCCACCGAAACTCAAATGACACCTCTACCTAGACACACTCACTTGAATGATTTGAGACTCTACTTGACACTATCAAGAAACTTTGACAAAGTTGAGATACAAATACATGGTTAACACAAGATGCAACAAGTACACTTCTAAAGAATCAAAAGTACCTCCCAGATTACTGCACTTTTAACAAGGAGAAACATCTCGTAGTTCCCTATTTGATTTAGACTCTCCTGAAATGGAAAGACCCACTCACGAATGGAGTAAGGCCTTTGAGGAATACGATAATGATAAAAACCAAAAGCACAAAGATAGTGATGATGAAGAAGAACAACACTTTCACCATCCTTTGTTTGGTTCAGACAGTGAGGAAGACATCACTGAAGAAGAATACAATAAACTCAAACAGAGCAAGAAATCAAAAGACATTGGAAAAGATAATTGGCGAAGATAAAGAGAAATACTATCTCCATCTAGAATCCACTGGCGTAAAATTACCTAAGGATTATGATGTTGAACAACTAAAAGAAAAGGAGGTGTCGACTCCTATATCTATTCTCGCCAAAAAACTAACCTTGATGCAAACAGAGCTTGCAACTCTCAAACAGGAGAAGGCTAAACCCAAGATGAAATACTCTTTGGACTCCATTTGTCCATTTCCTTTCGATAAGAGTGTTAATATGGTCCCATTTCCTCCCAACATGACAAGGCCAAAATATGACAAATATACGGGAGAGACCGAACCACATGACCATGTGAGAGAGTTTTGTGCTCTGAGCATAGAATACATGCATGAACCTACATACCTCATGCGGCTCTTTCCAGGAATCCTAGGAGGCAACACCATGGAGTGGTTCTCAAAGATTACACCTAAGGTAAAAATTTTTGAGGAGTTAATTCAATGATTTATACAACATTACTCCTATAATATACAACATGATGTGACTATGATGGATCTATGTAACACTAAAAAAAAGACCGACAAATCCTTTACACAATTTCTACTAAGGTGGAGGAAAATCTTTGCAAGATATTCAAGAACTATTCCCAAATCTAAAAAAAATGGAAATCTTTATTAATAACTTGATACCCGAATTGAACAACGCATTTCAAATGCAAGATTCCCCTAGCTTTGATAGGATGATCAAGAATGCCATCCGTATCGAAGAAGTCATGGTTAAAAAGGGAGAAATAACTCTCCAAAGTGAAAACAAATCTACCAACTCCAACAACAAGCCTAAGTGGTGGAAGCAAAACAAAAATGTTATCAACGATGGAGTAGTAGATGCCTCTAATGTTAATCCTAAACCTGAGGTGTTCAATCTAACAAATAGCATGCAAGCAAGTAAAGATTCCAAGGTAACAACCTCCATACCTAAAGTAAATAAAGAGAATAAAAAAGGTCAGCCATGGAATTCCAAGCCTTAAAGAAAATTCACTCCTTTGGGAGAGCCTCTTGAGACTATTTTGAAGACACTATTACACAACAAAGTTCTCACAATCCCAGATTCCAAACCATGGGAACCAGAAGTCAAACCAAGGTGGTGGGATCACAATTCTTACTGTGTCTTTCACAAGAATAAAGGACATAAGACTAATGACTGTTTTAAACTAAAAAATGTTATCCAAGACCTTATCGAAGGAGGCAAGATCAAAGTGGAAGGACACACCACTAATGAAGATCATACGACATTTAACAATCCATTCCCTAATTATGAAAAAGGGGAAGCATCTAAAGGAAAAGGAAATGAAGTGAACTACACCTACTCTAAAAATGATAATGTGATCAACATGCTAGACATTAAAACTAAATCAATTAATGTAGTCACTATCAAGGGTATTCAAAACACATCCTCCCAATCAAATGCGGTGACCCAAAGTCAAGCATAAATCACGGTCAAATGACCCAATTCCTCATCAAAACTAGAAACAAAATCCAAAGTACCCATTGTCACTATCCCCAAGCCATAAACAAAACAAATAGTTACTATTCCTACAACAAAGTATGACTTGGTGGATCAATTACAATGAACCTCTACTCAAATTTCTATTTTTGAGTTTCTTAAGATCTCCTAAGTGCATAGGGAAATTCTTGAACAAGCCCTACATGCCACAAATGTGCCAAAGGACCTTGATGTGGACAAATTCCAAGCAATGGTTAATCACATCTCGGAGCCACATTACCTCTTTTTTTTTTTTGAAGATGATAAATCATTGACACATCCGCATAACCAACCCCTTCATATTGAAGTCCTAATTCATAAATCCCATGTTAGACACGTATTGATAGATGGAGGTGCAAGATTGAATATATGTACCCTTAATCTAATTAGGAAACTGGGTCTCTTAGAACATAGCATTGATTGTAGAAGAAAAATCACTATCAAAGCTTATGATGAGGAAGAAAGATCCTCTAAAGGTCTTATTATTCTACCCGTCAAAGTCGAGCCGGTTGAAAGTAATGTCATATGTCAAGTTCTGGATTTACCCCTGGCTTACAACATACTGTTAGGGAGACCTTGGATCCATGAAATTCAAGCTATACCATCTACCTTCCATGAGTGTATCAAATTCCCACATAATGGGGTGGAAGTGACAATTCCTGCAGATGCCAATTATACTTGCAACAATATTAAGGTAGGTAGTATGGTCCCAGATAACAAGGAAGCTACAGATGATTGTTCCTAAGACTACCAAAGACATGGTGATGAAATTTTTTGGATAGACCTTAAAACTTGAAGAAACAGGTATGGGAGAATACAAGCTGGACATGATCTCGTCATTAACAAAACTTCCGGTGTCACCAAGATCCCATGGAAGACCTTCCTCATCATTCACACCTGTTGCATCTCGAACACCAAAAATTCATAAAGAAACTAGCATGGTCAAAGCACCTAGCTCTTTCAAAGATAACACTGAAGAACATGCAGTCTTTGCTTGGCTTTACAAAGGAGAATCAAAGGAAGCTGAGGTAAAACATGTGGAAATATCCCCGGAGAAGTATGGTAAAGGATATGATCTCCTCAAACAAATGGGATAAAAAGGAAAAGGACCTTTAGGGGAAAAAGGAAAAGGACTCATTGAACCTGTACACATGGAATTCAAGGATACCAAAGATAAAATAGGGCTAGGTTTCAATAATAAATCTACATACCCTTCTTCAAGAGATAGTCCAATCTCTGATGATGGAAGTGATAAGGAAAAATAAATAGAACTGGAACAATGGTCCTATGAAATATTATTACATATTGGCACAAAAAACCCTGAATATCAAGGAGAAAGGTATGTACCAAGCTTTGAAGTACCACAAGATACTCATATCCCTTTGTTGACACCTGCTACTATTCAAGAGATGGAAGCAACAACATAAGACAATCCAGTGGTACCATTGATAGAAACAGTTGCTAAAGACACACCCCAACAACAAGAGTCGCATCCTAACTGGGGGAAGTTAGTCACAATTTCACATGTCCTTGATTTACCACACTTTGATCTACAAGTGGCTAATAGAGTACATCAGGTAACTATTGCTGAATTCTTGAACAGGTCTGATGATGAAAAAATAGACTCCCATGATTATGAGTGGGATGAGCTATCTGTTGCCACATAGGACATTGAAATAGATTTAATTCACATGTTCAGAGCTCCATTAGCACACTGAGAACATTCTAACACCGCTCCTAATAGTGTTGATATTCCTGAAGTAGAGGAGGAATTCCTTCCCTCACTCATTGATGAAGAAACTAGTATTCTCCTAGACCTAGAAGAAATTCAGAGGCTACAAGCATGGAGCCTCCTTCTACAGAGAGATGAAGATGAAGGTTCCACTGACGAGTCGCTAGAGTTCAGTCCTCATATAACTAACAATGAATTCAATAATGACGATCTAACTCTTATTGATCTAAGAATCATTAACCTAACAAAACATGTCATGTCAGTTAATAGTCTTGATGCTAACGCGATGCTGTCCTTCCCAAAATTTGACTCCTTGTCTTTGATAAACCCATACCTAATTGATTGGAATAATACAGATCCTAGTCCCATCCTAGACTTCCCTAAAGACTACACCTTGGCTTGCTATCTAAATGCTTGTGAACCTTACCCTTCTTCAACCAATGCAAGGAGCATGAACATGTCATAGGAGGATATCAAGTTTCTCAGTCACAAATTTAAAAATAAAAAGAAGAAAAGATTTGGCGGTGAAAACCACATTGTGGTAGTGTCAGATTCTAAAAAAGTAAAAAAAAAGACGTATCTGATGGTGAAAACCTCTCAGAGGTGCCAAAGGATGAGATTCTTGATATCCTCCCTGAGCACTTTCAAGAGAGATCTTCAGTTCTAATAGAACGAACACAACCAGTTAACTTGGGCACAACTGAAGTTCCTCAAATTGTTCACCTAGCACAATCTTTGACAGAAGAGGAGAAGACACAATTCACTAAGTTCCTGAAAGAGAAAAAGATCAACTTTGCATGGTCTTACATCGATATGCCTAGGTTGGATCCTAAATTGATAATGCACCATTTATCTATAGCTCTTGGGATTAAACCTATGAAACAAAAACTCAGAAAGATGCATCCTCATGTTGCATTACTGGTAAAAGAAGAACTAGAAAAACTATTGAAAGCTAGATTCATTAGAGTCATCGCTTACGCAGGATGGATTTCTAATGTGGTCCCGATATCTAAATAAGATAAATCTATCAGGATCTGTACAGACTTCAGGGACTTAAACAAGGCATTTCCTAAGGATGATTTCCCACTTCCTAATATTGATATGATCATAGACCTCACAACAGGCTACCAAATGTATTCATTAATGGATGGTTTCTCAGGCTATAATCAGATTAAAATTTCTCCTGAAGATCAAGAGAAGATCGCATTTACATGCACATGGGGCACATTTTGTTGTAACATCATGCCATTTGGGTTGAAGAATGCAGGTGCTACATATCAAAGAGAAATGTCCACTATATTCCATGATATGATGCATAAAAACATGGAGGATTACGTAGATGATACCTTAGCTAAATCAAAGGAATGAACTACTCATATCAATGCCTTAAGGAAGATATTGGATCGTATGGAGCAATTTCAACTCAGGCTCAATCCCAAGAAATGTGCCTTTGGGGTCCAATTAGGAAAGCTCCTAGGATTTATTGTCTCAGCAAAAGGAATTGAAGTAGACCCTGCAAAAGTCAAAGCTATACTAGAAATGACTCCTCCACGCAACATTAGTCAAATGAGAACATTACAAGGGAGACTCCAATCAATCAGGAGGTTCATGTCACAACTTACAGATAGAGCACAACCCTTTACCAAGTTACTACACAAAGGTGTCACCTTCAAATGGGATGAACATTGTGAAGCCAACTTCGGAGAATTAAAAGAGTACTTGGCTACTCCTATTATTATGGCACCCATTCATGGGAAGCCATTACTCCTGTATATATCAGCTATAGGCACATCACTAGGAGTATTGCTAGCACAAGAGGATGAAACTAAGAAAGAAAGAGCAATCTACTACATCAGTAGAACACTAGTCTCCTATGAACTCAATTACAACATTATTGAGAAAGCATGCTTAGAAGTTGTCTTTGCATCACAAAATTGAGACATTACATGCTATCACATATAGTAAGGCTCATTGCAAAGATAGATCCTTTGAAGTACCTCCAAAGAAAGACATCATTAACAGGACGTCTAGCAAAGTGGGTCCTCATTCTGAGCAAATTTGACATTGATTATGTAGACAAGAGGGATATTAAAGGACAAGTCCTCGTAGATCAATTAGCTGATTCACCACTCCAAGATGATGAACCTTTAAGAATTGGGTTCCCTGATGAAATAATTATGCATCTAACTGAGTATCCATGGAAGATTTACTTTGATGGTTCCTTCACACAACAAGGCTCTGGAGTATGGGTTCTATTCATAACTCCTCAAGGCTACAATATACCCAAGTCCTACAAATTAATGTTCCCATGCACAAATAACATTTCTAAATATGAAGCATTGGTAAATGATCTTAAACTTGCTATGGAGTGGAAAATTGTAGAGTTACATGTGTACGGTGACTCCCAGCTCATTATCAATCAAGTAAATGGAGATTATCAGATGAAAGATGAGAAGTTGATGCCCTACAAGCAACTGGTTGATGACTTAAAGAAGTACTTTATCTTCATCATGTTCCAACAGATACCCATAATAGAGAATAAAGCTGCAGATGCTATGGATACACTAGTATCCATGTTACAATTGGAGGAATATCAATTCCGCTATGACTTCTTGGTGGAAGAATTATCCTATCCAGCCTTTGATACCCCTAAATACCAAGTAATTTGTTCTTGAAACACCCCAGACCAATCTCAATATGCTAATATCATTGCCTACCTCACTGACCAATCTATACCCAATGATCTATCCAGGAATGAAAAATGAGCCTTGATTAGGACAACATCATGTTATGTCCTCATAACTAATAACTTGTATAGACGAGGTCTCAACGGTACACTTCTTAGATGTTTAGAACACAAAGAGTCAGATCGCACATCAAAAGAAGTCCACGAAGGTGTATGTGAATCACATTCCAATGGCTTTTAATTAGCAAAGAAACTACTCAGCGTAGGCTATTACTGGCCTACAATGGAAAAATACGCTATTCAATTTTCCAAAACATCTCATTAATGCCAAACACATGGAAATCTCATCCATGCTCCTGCTAGAGAACTCATACCTTTCATAACACATTGGCTATTTTAGCAATGGGCCTTTGACTTGGTTGGACAAATATATCCTAATTCTTTAAATGGACACAGTTCATCATTACACCCACTGAGTATTTCATGAAGTGGGTTGAAGCCATGCCGCTAATCAAAGCCATTGGCAAACAGGTGGCTATGTTCATCTTGAACTACATTATCTGTAGATATGGGATACCCTCTTCAATTATAACAGACAGTGGGGGCCAATTTAAAAACCAAGACATTGACAACCTTTGCACACATTTCCACATCAATCAACATTGCTCCTCAATCTATTATCCTCAAGGTAATGGATAGGCTGAGGCGTCTAACAAGAATATTCTCAAGATCCTACATAGATCTATGAGTAAGTCTAGTAGAGACTGGCATTTACAACTAAATCCGGCACTATGGGCCTATAATACAAGCATCAAAACACCAACTGGAGTCACACCATTTTCCCTAGTCTATGGCACTGAAGCAATACTACCTATTGAGGTTGAAATCTCATCTTTGTGGGTATCTTTACCAGGTCTTATTACTGATGAGAAATACCACATTGATCGAGTGAATTATTTAGACTTACTTAATGAGCACAGGAAACAAGCGTTCGATCATCTGAAGCTGTACCAAGCACAAATGTCCAAAGGATACAATAAAAAGGTTAAACCATGACAATTTTAGGTGGGGGATCTTTCCCTAAAGGAGAATCCTAAGAACTAGCCTAACAGAGAATAGAAGGGAAAGTTTGAACCTAATTGGTTGGGACCTTATGTCATCACTGCTACTTTTGGGACTGGAGCTTATCAACTAGATACACCTGAGGGAGATGTTCTTCTAGATCCTATTAATACTCTACATTTGAACCAATTCTATGCTTGATGTTTTTCTAGCAGAGCCTATACAGTGAAAATCTTAGAAAATACCAAAAACATTAGAAAATTGATCCTGAAGAAATCTAAAAATAGTGGAAAAAGTCATGAAGAAAGGTATCTTTAGTGAAAACCTGGCAAACATGCGCCTTGATACTACAAAAACATTCAAAAAAAGCAAAAATAGCAAAAAAAAATTTCATAAAGAGAAAGTGCCTTGATGACAACCTTGTAAAACAGGCATCCTGGTAGAAAAAAGAATAAAAAGTTTTGCCAAGTGGTGAAAACCTGGCAATCAGGCATCACTTGTATTCTGTGCTTTATCTATCAATGCATTACTGATATTAGGCCTTCACGATTACACCTTTGCTAAGAGTTGACTTTGTTTCCTCACAAATATCCTATACTTACTTGGGATTTGTCTGCATTTCTATCTTAGGAAAAAGTCATTTCACACTGGGGGCATCATTTCTAGCATATTAGGTTGTGTCTTCTAGGTCATCATAGGATGGTTTGTCTTATGACACAATACTTCTCGATGCTTGCACCAAACTGTCACTTTCATGAAACAAGGATGGAACAAACTTGCACTAACATAAATGATGTTCCTAAGACCTACATTGGATTGTAAATAGGAAAAATGTTATACACAGACATGAAATACGTATTGCTTAAAATCCACATTTTGATTGATGAATCTCTACCGTGCTTGATAAATGAATCAATAGTATTCCTCAATTAAACACAATTTGATCTTGGTTTGATTATAACTCTTTTATGTTCCGATGATGCTTTAACTAGGGGCATATAAGAAGTTATGAGTTTTCTTTGATTGATTCTTAATTAATGGTTGTTATGTATTTCGAGTTACTCCATGATGTCTGTGCAAAGATAAAGAGTCATAAGGATAGGGTGCGTAACATTTTCTTGATTTTCTGCGTATGGTGATTGTTCCAAATGATCCTATAAATTTTACCTAACTTAGATGTTTATGGTAAGAACTGCCACTATGAGTGGATAGCCGCATATATCTTGATCTTTGTTATGTGTAAACTATGGTGAGGTTGAAATAATTTCCTTGTCAATTTTCTAACTTAGATTCTCACTAAGGTATACAAAGCATAATGTACTCAAGGATATGAATTTTCAAGGTCACTACGGGTCCAATATCTTACCATACACAAAATATAATATAGTAAAAGGAAGGTGACTAACTTGTCATCTTGGATTCTATGCTTTGATGGCTACGTCTATTTCTGACATTTCATCCAATAAAAATAGTATTCATACTTTTATAATATTAGTGGGTATTAGTGATCGTTGTACTATCAAGTGGTATCTATTCCAAGCAGTGCCCCATGATGATAAAAATTCTACCATATCTGCAAATTAGTGACAAGTCCTAAAGAGTCTGCATATAGCTGCATTTAGGGATTGCATGATTCATTCTGAAAGAAACAAAATCATAAGGAATTTAAGCTCAAAATGATTTCAATTTTCTTCTAAATCCAAGTTAATCACATCAATTCAATATTACTAATTTTCATATCATTTCCCATCCATAGCATACATTTTGCATTCATAAAAGAGACAAGAAAAATACAAAAACAAAGCATTTATGCATTACATTTATTTCTACATCCTAAGTGCATCCATACATTTTACTTGCATAAGAAAAACTCAAAAGCATACATTTGCATATTCACATAGTATCGTTTGAAACACATTTATATTAGTGATAAATCCAAACGCATAAATGATGTCATCATCTAAAAATCTAACTCATCATGAGACCAATATAAACCTAATCACATGTGAAAACAACATCTATCAAAGAAAAGAGAACTCATGAAACATGTCAGAATAAGAAATAACTGCATGAGATATATATATATCAAATCATGGTATAAGATCAACAATATGGCACAAGTCTACACAAAGAGTATCAGAGTATCAGGATTAATCAGATATACATGTATAAGTATCATCATACAAAAGAATGATATCAGAAGGATCCAACTATACAATACAATCTCAAAAATATATGACAACATACAAAATCAACTTTGACTCCCCCCCTATCCCTAATCTGGAGGAGGAGGAGGTGGTACAAATGGAACTGCTGGAGGTGGCATGGCCCCCTCTGACTACTGTGCCAACCATGAGAAAGATGTGGCTCTCTACCCCTCTAGTAATGCAACATGATATAAGGCATAATAGTATGTCACTCTTTGCGCCTAGTGTTCAGTGGTCTGAGCCTGTGTATCTCTCTACTCTGAGCCTCTCTAGGTGTGTATCTCTATCAGAAAGCAAAGCATCTGCTACCGTGATCCTGACATCTACTGCGGTGAGCTTGGAATCTAATGCATTAATCCTGGCCCTAAGCTTCTCTTTCTCCTACTCACACTGTGATAAGGGATCTTTGTCCCTACCAGAACCCCTGCCAAAATCCTTCCCTAAGGGCCTATCCTGTGACCTATCCTATGGCCTCTACAGCTGCCGCTACTGTCTCTGTTGCTCCCTTGTGAGTAAAGGCCCTGAATCCATCCTGGGAGAAAAAAATCTAAAACAAGTGTGTCGACCCTCTCTACTGCCACTAACCACCTCTTCAATACCACCCACAACTCCACCAACCCTGTCATCTCCACCATCATCCCCATCATCTAGAGGAGGGCGTCTACCATCTTGTCTACCATCCCGCGCACCATCTCATCCTCCATCCCTACCCCCAACACCCCTATCTCTGTGTGTTCCTCCTCTACCTCTGGCAGGGAAATTGTTAGGATCATAATCTACAAGGTCCTCAATATGAGGAATTGCCTCCTCAGGAACTGTAAACCATGGAAATAGATGCTAGAGCATCTCTGCTGCATATCCATCCGAACAACCTTATTTTCAACATCAAGCCAAAGATCTCAATCAACTCTAACCATATGTTTGATCTCCTGGTGTGTGGTCTCATACCTCAGCTGAGGGCCCCATGATGGTGTCTCATCATGAATCTGAGCATATACTGTCAAATCATGATGCCTGCCCTGTACTCAGCCAAACTATCTCAATACACGGGTATTTATGAAACACTCTATGATGTACCTAGTCCATCTGATCAGGTACCTATTCTGGAAGAAAAATGGAACCTATCTCCTATTAAAGGCTCACTCATCACAATCCAAGTACGGACGCCATACTACAACTTTCATATCGTTAAAAAGACACCGCCAGTACTCTACCTTTCCCAGATGGGGATATTGTATCAAACCTATGTACATATACACATAAGGCTTCTCAGGTTCTCGCTGCCTATCTATAATGGGTCGTGTCACTAGGATATGTTCCCAAGCCCAGATCTGCAGAATCAAGATCCCCACAGTCATGCTCTGGGTATACTAATAAACAGTCTCATGGAGCTCCCTATACATGTGGGTAAGAAAAAGATACCCCACGCAAATCTTCGTGCAGATATGACCATCTACTCAAGCATATCCACCCATCCTACAAGAAATCTATGTTGTCCCCTATCTGGCATCAGGATGCCACCAATCAGTCTCGCCAAGTATACATATAGAAAATCATAGTGATTGCACATGTAATCCCATAAAATATGTCTCTAAGCAATAGTATCATCTACAAAGAAATGATGAGCTGTAGTAATGGCAATGACAAAATTCACCTCAAAATGTATCTCATGACCCATCATTGGAACTCGCAATATCCATCACACGTCCTCTGGTGTGACTTTCATCTCCCAGGTCGGGAGATGGAAGGTGTTGTGCTCTGAGTGCCATCTCTCGACAAGAGCAGTCAACAACCCTTGATTTACCCCAATATCGGGTAAATCAATCAGTGATTGTAATCCTACATGGACCACTATGTCCCTCTCATCATCGATAAGCTATCCGACCAAGGCAAGAACATGCCCCAGATATGTCCCTCAAAATGCTACTACCTCAAAATCAACCTATTTTACACAAAGATAGAAATTAACAAAGATAAATTAGTGCTCTCTCTATGAAAAAAACACAGAAACATAATCAGCTAAGTGATTCAAGGTCCACAGAAAGAAGACAGTTCACAGTTAACAAAAATCCTAAGTCTAAATACGAGATGCGATCCTGGATGTACAGGGTGCAATCTCTTTTCCATATGCGATCTAGGAAAAATAGGATGCGATGGGGCATGTTGGGTGCGATCCCAGAAATCCTGGATGCGACTCCAAAAATTAGGTATGATCCTAAATGACAGGGTATGACACAAACCTAATTTCCTATCCTAAACTGTAGCATATGAATACAAACTGGGGCAAATAGGATGCGATCTAGAAAACACTGAATGCAATGCAGGAATCCTGGATAGCAGGGTGCGATCCAGGAAAAACTGGATGCGACACGCATTCAATAGGGTATGATCCAAAATCCCAGATTTGACCCAAAATTCAAATGGCTACAACTCCCAGAAAGCATAAAAATGAAAATTACAAAATTCACGAGGTAGTTTTACGAGTACTTACCGGAGGTGCGTAGTCGGCTGGGTGCTGATGTCGATGGTTGAGCTCAAAATGATGCTTCCTGATCGGGACCACCATCTTCTTTGTAGAGCTCTAGAATTTACTATGGGTAAAAGTGAAAATGAATAGTAAAAGAGTGATTTTTGAGATATATATTAGCTTTTTAAGCATTTTAGAGGCTCCAAAACTCCTTCCAGATAGTTGAAACTCCATTCTTGTTATCCTTTTGATCTATTGGGAATGAAATTGAACATGCCTATTCCATTCTACACTATACAATGAAATTTTCTGCTCATTTCCAAAAATGCAAAAATACTTCGTATATTCTACAAATAAGTTGCAAGCTTCACACAATCGGTTTTATGAGTTCTATATCATCAACTCGCACATTAATCATCCAAATCTTGGTCTGACACCATTTTATCAGTCTCACCACTCACATTTTCATGTAATTAACTTGGTTCTCATGTGTTTACTCTTAACACACCTTCTTTCTTTCACTTCTTCTAATTCATTCTTTCTTTCCCTACCCACTCCCTGCAAGTGATACGTCATTTCAATAGAGGGATTTTAATTCTTTCCTTCAATTTCATTCCCGAGGGGGCATGATCACACTATCATTAATCAAATTCTTTCTCGAAACAACATTAAAAATGACTTCATTATAAAAAACTAAAGGCATGACGGCTCCTTGACTAAGTTGGAACTGTTGGATCGAAGGCTTCAGTTCTCACAAGCTGGATATCCTATGTCTACTTTTTCTCAGAGTCTTATTAAGCTCCTGGCAGCTTCATACTAACATTTTGGATGACAACCAAGTTTGGAATCAATATTATCAATCTTTGTATGATAACCAAGTTCATAATTGGTATCTTTAAGATCTTTGCTTATTGACCTTTGTTCGATCAAGTTCAAAGTCAATTCTATTAGTTTAGTTCAATCAAGTGTGAGATTGATCTCATCAGGCATTTTGTTCGATCGTGAGCTAAATTCTCAATCTTTCTGAAGTCAAACATCAAAACTTTCTTTGAATCAAATGCGTTGCTTGCACATCTATTGAAAGAGGGGCAAATGTAACCACCCTAATTTGGTCTTCTTTGACCATAGACCCTATTTTCTCTAAGTGTGATCATACCCCCAATTATGTCCAGACAATTCTTCAATCGACTGGCATAATTCATTCAAATCAGATTTAATCTCCTAAGTGATCTAATCACTAAATTTTATTAATCACCCAAGCCAATCAAATCAAATCAAATTTAATTCAAATCAATTCAAATCAAAACATGGATATGGTAATTAATGTAAAAGGAATTAAATAAATCCTAATTATATCTAATCACTTGCAAAAGCCTATCCTCTATCCTAAATTAATCTAGTTAATTGGCTATAGTCCTAATTAATTATCTAAAGCAATCAAAAGCTTAAATAATTAATTTTCCTATTTTTGAATGAATATATTAATTATAATTCATTTCATTAATATTCCCTTTAACCCCTAACCTAACCTATCTCAACCACCTTAACCCTAGGTTCAAACTCATCCCAACCTATTCCCCCATGCTAAGCCTAATCCTAATCTTAATCCTATCCTAACCCACTTCCTAATGTTGTCACATGTCTAATTTTGTGATTAGGAATTCAACCCACTTGAGAAAGTCAACTTTCTTAAGCTTGACTCCCTCTAAGTCCACTTTCTCAAGCTTGGACTTACACCCCTTACCATGCCTCTTAATTTCTCTCATTAATGCATCATTAATGTAGATTCCTCAAGCCCATGCCTCATTAATGCCTTTGGCATTAATGCGTCTTACACCTTATTAATGGTTTTTACACCTCCATTAATGACCTTTGTCGCCCCTCTCTCTCCTCATTTCTTCTATAAATAGAATGAGTTTTTGAGCTCTAATGGCCCTTAATTTTTAGAGTTAAAAGCATTTTTATGCTATTTAGATTATTTGTGAATCCATATTGCAACTTAGATTTAATATTATGCATTGTTATTATCTTCATTTTTAGAGCTAATATGCATGTTTAGTGAACATTTAGATTATTTTTGATTCAAATCTTCCATTCTTAGGTTGTATATGTCACTGATTTGTTCATAATTTGAGGGCATTATTATGACATTCTTCAAACTCCTAGATAGGAAGCAATAGATCGGTTTTAGTGTTTAGCTTAAAACCCTTGCTTTTTATGCTTTTTCCCTAATATAATGATCGATTGAAGTGTCGTGTTGTAGATAAAAGGTCCACTAAATCACACACACATTAACAGGTCCACTAAATCACACACACACTCAGAGGTCTGGGATATAGTGTTGATCTTGCAATCAACCTTCCTCATTCAAAGCCACTATTAGTAATGATAATTTTCCTGGTTTCCATGCTACTTTTTCTCCTTGTTTCTGCTATTTTCCAGGCCCTAATTGCAAAATTTATAGCCCTTGGTTTAATTTTGGCCTAAACCCTAGGTCTCCCATGTTCCTTATTTTTTTGAGTTACTTTTTGGGCCACTTAAGTCACTTGAAACCCATGTGCCTTTATGTTGTCATCACGGGGCCATTTCCTAATGTTTCCTAAGTTACGCGTGGGGTTCATTTTAATATTTCCTAAGTCCTATGTTCCCTCAATACTTTATTTCCCCACATTTGTTGACCACGTTCATTTTAATCCAATGACTAGAAAATTGCCTCAAGGGAAATATGATCATTGAATATCCATTAAGGCATCACACTCTATTAACACCTGTCCATCCTGAGATCGTGGGGCCGACGCGTTCAAAGCTAAAGGGAAGTTATTGTTTGATCAGAACTATTTTGTTTGAATGATTGGTGTGTTGCCTTGATTAACAACTGTAGGGATGATAACCATTAAGGCACTGCACCTATGAGACATGTGTCTATGGCAGGGCCAGACTGGGATTAAAGTTAAAATAAATTTCACGCAGATTCTTTTGTTGCCTTGATTAACAGCTGTAGGGATGATAACCATTAAGGCACTGCACCTATGAGACATGTGTCTATGGCAGGGCCAGACTGGGATTAAAGTTAAAATAAATTTCACGCAGATTCTTTTTCATCTAACGGTTGGCACTTTCCCTTGATCACAAGATGCATCTTGTTTATTCATTACACATTGCGCCTAGTCGACACCTATCCAACAGAGATCTTAGCCAAGTGGGGCTGAAAGGTAAAGCATGATCAGATCTATTTCAATCCAAGGACTGGCACATTGCCTCAAGGAAAAGTCACCAGAAGGATACACATCAAGGCATTGCGCCTGATTGACATGTTGCATATGAGATTGTGGTTCTAGAACTTTAGAAAGGTAAAGCTTCAAACAGGTTGGTTTTGATCAAATGGAAGGCATAATTTCTTGATGCTAAAATGCAAAGAGGTTAGTCTTCAAGGCATCATGCCTATGTGACGCATGGTAGATGGAAGGACCTGGTCAGTGCTGAAAGGAAGATAAAGATCAAAGGAGTTTGTTTTGATCAGAATATGGGCATTGACACCTTGAACAAAAGTTGCATGATGGATAGACTTTAAGGTATTATTCCTAGGTGACACATGTCTAATTTGATGAGAAGGTCAAGTGGGACCAAGATGCTATGAGGAACTTCCAGGTGTCTTGTGCTCGTGGGTGTTTTAAGTGATTGATCGACGATCATGTTTTAAAGTTAAATTTTGGTTTTAATCTGGGTCTTTGATGGTGTCTTCCACACCAGGTGTGACCGTTATAACATATAGTTGAATATTTAAATGGTTTCTAGAGGGTTTTGAAGTGGCATCCCTATGTTTCAAGTTGCAGGAGGGTAGATGGATTGATCTGGTCTATTGGTTTGCATTTATGTGTCCGTAGGGTTCCAAAGAGATATTTTCTATAACTGTGGCTTCATAAATGTTTTTTGGTGGTGAATTAGGTTTTTGATCAGATTTGAATATTTTTTGTAACCCTAGTCAGGTCCTTGTCTTTTCTACCATGAGGTTGGGTCTATTCCTGAGTCTTGGTGGTTTTGCAGATCATATTGTTTTTTTGATCTTTTGAAGAAAGATTAATCGTTTGGAGGAGAGAAGGTCGGTGACATTTAGCAACCCATGACCTCATTCCTAGGTGAGACTTAGGTTATATAAATAATAAACACAAACAAGCATCATACTCAAGAGGGCTTGATGTTCTTGTATTGAACTAAAGAGGATTGTGTTTTTGTACTGAACTGTTTTCATTATCAAGAACCATGTAGAGAATAGGGGGTATGAAGATAAAGAACTCACCATTATTTGAGACAGTCCCTGTCATCATATTTCATGGAGGGATAGATGTCAAGTGGATATCATTTCTAGCATTTCCCTCTTCTTTAAGTTCCTTTTTTTTCTCTGTTGTAAGGGTTTTGGTTTTTCTGTAGCAGAAGGAGGTTCCAAAGAGGGTTTCATTTTGCTTTGTTCTGAAGGCATGTTCCAAGTGTGGTTCCCCTGTAGATATTTTGACTTTTCTCTACATATAGGGTTTTCTTGATTTGTTTATCTTTCTACAAAAGGGAATCCATTGTAATAGTTAATTTTTTGAATGAATACTTCTATATTGTTGTACTGTTATCAAGTTGTCTCCATTATGTTTTCTGAATCATAGAGACTAAGGCATTAAGGGTGTTTTGGTTTTTTCCATTGTTGATCAACAATGGATTCATTTAGAGGATGACTATGATTTGAGATTTGTTTTCAGATATGTATGAGCTTGGGGTATTATGGATATGTTAAACTTGTCTTTCAGTGGATGCTGATTAATGTATTGTTTATTCCATGGTCTCTTCCAAGGGGAGGGTTAAATAATTTGAATAGGTAGTTGCATATTTGAACATACTGGTGGGTCTATAAGTATAAATTGAGGGACAAGGTATGTTTTATGTAAGGCATTAGACATATTAGACAGTGTTGTTTTCTTAGTTCATATTCTTCCTTTAGCACTGTTATGTTTGACTCTTCTGCCTAATGGATAAGGCATTGGTCTATGTGGGATGTGTTGGTTCTTTTTCTTGCTGATGTGAAAATATTCCTCAGAGGGCTCGCTCTATTTATCCCAGACACTGACCAAGCAAAGAAGTAGAAAAATAGACACAAGGTTTTGAAACCTCCTACACTTTGAGCTCCACTAACTCGGGCAGGATTACCCTTCAAACTTAGAATAATGAAATCACTGAATTATTCTAATTAACTGTGGATGAAATTACAGGGGTTGATCACTGTAACTTTTATTTTAAAACAAACCAGACTGAAAGTAAAGATTAATTTTAATAATGATAGTCATTTGATTAAATGGAAATAGACCAGTGCTCAATCCTAGGGAATGGAGTCACTTATGAACAATTTTAACCAGCTTGATCATGGACAAAACTTAAGGCAATTACAACATCTGACATAAACATAGATGTACCTTGTACATCTATCTCAATACACTTAATCAAGTTAATTCATCAAATTCAATTTATAACCTGAATCTTATTGAAACATTCCTAAGGCATTTTAGTCTTTCCTTGAAAGAACCCTAGAAGTATTTCATAATCTGCCTGACAGATATATAAATTGAACATTCCTAAAACATTCAATTTAAAAAAAATTCAAAACACTAAAATGAAGACAAAAATACTCAATATATGCTTTAGAAACTATGAACTAGATTTTATTCAAAAATCATAATCGCTTGCTACATTGAACAAATATTTCTCCAAAAACCTACTATATTGGTCTCAAACCAGAGTTTACAATTATATTCTGTATTCTCTTAAAATGAAATGGCTACCATTTCCTAATATTCTTGGAATCCTTTTATAACTAAGGATGCAACAAGCCACCGACATACTGGGAAAATTTACAAAAATCTTTTGCAACAACTTTACAATAGACTAGAAAAATTTTTTTGTAACTGAACACGGGTGGCAGCTTATTCGCAAAGCCTGAACAAGGTTAGATTTTGTTGTTGACAATGTCCTCTTCATCCTTTCAGCTTTGCCTACCACCTATTTACTTCTTTGGCAGTGGGCCAATCAAAATCCTTTTCTTCTTCTAGCTTAGCAATAGCTTCTACCCACTTGGCATCCATGGCAGTTCTGGCCTCAGACACAAATTTGGCCATATCTCTTTCAAATTTGAAAAGGCTATCAATCAGTTCATTGCAATATTCTGCATTCGTGTCCTTTTCTAAGTGTTGCTTTATATCCTAATTTCCTATTATAGCATCGAAACCAGCTACCCAATCTGATTGTGCTTTCAAAACACCTCTCTCCTCATAAATTTTTGGGATCAATGGTGGACATTGATCACCAAACAGTTGCAACTTACTGTCTATCAGATCAGATTTGCCATTAAAAAAAGGCAAAAGCATCATTTATCTTACTAACCATATCAATGGTGTCTATTACTTTATCTAGAAATTCATCACTGTACAACATAGCTATTTTTAGCTTATCCAAAATTCTTTCCTTCCCTGACCATAATTTGAAAGTAGGCTCTAAGAAAACCATAGATTCTACAGCTATCTTTGAGGCTTCTTGTAATGATCCATATAGTGTATACACTATGTCAATTTTTTGTTTCAAGACTTCAATTCCATGCTACAATATGAGTAAAATGACAGACATAGCATTCATGCCCTGTTCCTGTGATACATCTTTTGATTGTGTTTCTGCCAATGCAGAGTATTCCTTAACCCCTTTGACAACATCTGTCTTAACTTTGGCTACCTCCTCAAGGGTTGGAATTTTTTTCTTTTTTACTTTCTATTAATTCTTCTCTTAATTTGGCAATTTCTTCTTCTAATGTGTGGTTCTGGACCACCACTTCTTCATGTTTCTTTGCTAGGGCCATCATTTGGCCAAAAGTTGTCTCATACGTCTTTGATAGGTCATCAACTTTTGCCAAGTTCATAAATGAAACCTGTGTCATTAACTGAGCTATCTCAGTATCCAAAGTATTTTGCAGATTCCATATCATCCTGTCTGCCCTTTTCTCCTCTCTAATAGTCATGACCAAGGGCTTCTGTGTGGCAGGAGCTAGTGACCATATTGCTAGGGTTTTGGATTTAGGATCAAATCCCAATCCTTTTAAAACTTCATCCACTTTAAATTCTATTTTAAGAAGAGGATCTTCCTGCCTCCTAATCTGATCAATAATAAAAGTGGATTGTAGATCCCAACCAGGCATCAACATTACACCACTATTCTCTACCATCAACTTGGCTTGTTCCACAATAATTTGTTTAGTCTCAGGATCATAATCCTAGAATGTTTGTACAATTTCCTCATTTTTATCTGCATTCTCTTCTTCTGCAGTTATCTCTTGTCTCAAATTATTTTGTTTCAATTTAACCAAGAAGGTCTTGAACTCTTGAGACTTTATGAACTCATCATCCTTCATGAATTCATTCGCCATCATGACCCTCTCGTCATCTTTTTCAAACAAAACCATCTGATTGTCTCCTTGATCCTCATCCTTTGGCTCCTTTTGCAGTTGCCTTTTCAATTTTCTAAAGTATTTACCATGCTATGATATCATGGCTTTCGCCATGCTTTTCCTATCTTGCACCATTTTATGCTCTTTCTACTGTTTCTTTCTTGGTGGCTCTCTAGCTGAAGTGGCCTCTTCACTAGCTTCTTCTTCTTCATGTTGTTATTCCTACTGTTCTTCCTTTTGCTATTCCTCCTCCTATTCTTCTTGGTGCTCTTGATCATGTAGTGCATTTAGAACTGGGGACCCTTTAGATTGTGCATCTTCAGCACTGAATTGAGGCACTTGTGACATTAAAGTTTCATAGGATTTTAGCATTTGCTCTATCCTTTGGAAATATGGGAGATCAGGGAAAAAACCAGAGAATGAGTTATCTGATTCTTTCCATTCAGATTCTTCTCTTAGGAGGTCATTCCACTTCCTTCTCCTATCCTAAACTTCATGTTTATTCAATTTGTTCCTCACAACATACTCATCATCCAATGGCTCATGGTCTCTAATTTTTTGCCAAGGAGTCATCCTTTTTAGGGCTGTCTATACAAAGTTCTTAGGATCATAGAATCTGGCAATTGCTGCAGACATTCTGTATTGCTTTAAGAAATCATTTATCACATCAAACATTTTTTTTCCAATGGAGAAAACAAAACCCATCCATAACCTGGGGATAAAAGTTCCCTTCTTGTGCCCCTCTAGAAATTCCTTATCTAACCAAGTAATTTGCCATACAAATTCTAAGAAAGCAATCCTGGGAGGAACAAATTTATGAAGAATGTGAGGAGGGTGAGTACAACCATATACTCTGATGATAGTAATGTAATAAAAAAAGTAGAAATCAGCCCAATTGTGAGAGATAGGCCAATTTGGGACATACTCCCAAGGTCTCAGAATCTTTCTAACCTAATACAAAAGCCTATGCATGTCTGTCCCTAGCAGATTAAAAATTGGATCCACAATCTAGTTGCAGAAGCATACAAATGATGAGTTGATGGATGAACTATCCCATACCTAAGTCCATCTTTGGATTGGTGCCTCTACACCATACTCTGAGACAAACACCTCAAGCTCTTTATCCATTAATGTTATGTTATAATATAAAATCATGTACATTAGATGGGAATAGTGTTTAAAAGTGGGTGCTAGATTATTTGACTGTATTTCTAATAATGCAGCATGGATAACATCAACTATGTAGCTAACATAGTCATAATCAGTGTTGACCTCTGGGTGCTGGATGTTCATTGCCATCATAAGTATCTCTTGGGACACTTTAGAATCTCCATCAAAGCCTAGAACCCTACTTAAACCATAGACTATGCACTTTACATAATGATGAAATAGGGATAAGTCAAAAGGTGGCTTGAAATTATTTGGAATCTTCACCAGGTGTCTATCTACTCTGGGCATAAATTTAGGCATTTCATATTTCTTAATCAAATGTTCTCTTTTGACATAATCAGCCTTAATCTTCTTCAAATCAATGTCTGTGCATAGTGCACCAGTGATTCCAAATACCTCTGCCACTGACCTTCTATCTATGGATACTAGGGTTTCCTTATTCTTTTTCCTGATTACCCTAGCTACTGGGCAATAGTTTTTTGCTAACTCCTTAATCAGACCAATGTCAACATAGACATCAGGCACAATCAATTTAGCCATATTCAAATCCCATGGATTACAAATTGGAACTGGTTTGATCCTATTATTCCAGAAATAATGAAACAAAGTATTACCAGAATAAT
>MU223181.1:1425606-1446740 GCA_018584345.1 Thuja plicata | reverse complement strand
CATTTTTAGTTTAAATTCAAATCAAATCCTTCATGCTAGGATAGTATTGGTCACTGATTTTGAGCATATTTCTGAGGGCTAAATATGCAACTAATCATACTCTTTCTAGTTAGAAGGCAATAGGCCGTTATTAGTGGTTTTACATGTTTTAACTAACCTTTCAAGCTAATGCAATGACCTATTGAGTGTTTGTGTCATTTTCAACAAGTACCCATTTACACACACATAGAAAATGCTCTACCTTAGTACTTGTATTGTTCATTGTAATTGGAATCTCTTCTTTTGATTCTTCTTCTGAACTACCATTGTCATCTTCAATAGTAAGTGCACACATATTTACTATAGGTTTCTTCTCACCTTGATTTTCTTGTGTTCCAATGTTTTCATGTTGATCCAACAAGCCCTGAGCTACTGCACATTGATATGGGGAATGAGGCATATTGTAGGCTATGCACCAAGGAGTGTTTTCCACATTATGGGCACTGTTGTTTTTTAACGGATCATGAATCTCTTTGTTCTTGGCATCATTATGTTCTTCTGACATAGGTTTCCCATCCTTCCACTGAGTCTTATAAGGGAAATCTTGAAGTCTATAAGGTTTATCCTGCCTTTGGTACCGTGGCCTATTATTTTTATATCCTTTTTCATTCTTGTATACTTTGGCAGCAAGATCTTTCACCACAGTTACCAATGCATCCATTTTATCTTCTTCCTTGGGGCTCTTATTAGGCTGCATTTTTGGTTCTTTCCAGAGCCTATTGTCATCCCATTTACCAAGCTTGCCAGAAGCCCTTCTATTGCTTTCTATGTTTATAGCCAACTTATATTCTTCTCTCATGGTTTGAGGGTCTTTGTCCCTTAGCAGATAAGCTATTTTTCCATCCAAAGAATTACAATAGGTAGTAACACACATTTTCATCCAGTCTTAATACTTGAAACAACTTATACATAGCCTTCTGAAATCTTACATTAAATTCAGAAATGCCTTCATTAGTGAATTTTTTTAGGCTGTTGAATTCATTCAACATAAAACCAAAATTTATCTTGTCACCATATTGCTCTTTGAAACTTCTAACAAATTCATCCCAAGAATAAATACTATGATCAGGCAGACCCCAGTACCAATCTCTTGCATCCTCAGTCAATGATTGCACAAATAATTTCATTACAACATCCTCATCTCCAATCTCATAATGATTCATTGTATTCGAGAATACTTTTAGATGTTCTTCACCAGTTATGCATTATTCCCACTAAACTTAGGAATCTTATCTCTGACCTCATTAGGAATAAGGTTTGGTTGGCCAGGGATTCCATCAAAGAACAGCTGTCTATATTTCTCTAGATGAATAGGTCTTCTTTGAAAGTTTGAACCCATATTCTGACCAACATTTTGGGTAACACTGTTAATAATCTAACCAATGCCCATATTGTGGAGGCCAATATTTCTACTAGGCCCACTTACTCCTGATTGTGATACAGCCCCTTGAGCTGCACTATGTGTCTGGGTATTTGTATTGGCATTATTGGTATGAAAATTAGAATTAAATATAGGGATGGCCTGATTAGTGGTATTATTTATCATATTGGGACTAGTCATGGAATTCAAAAAGGCAATCCTTTTCTTCATCTCTACAACAACAACTTCTAATTCAGCCTTTTCTAGCTGTTTTGCAATATCATCTTTGGCCTTTCTCACCCTTTCTAATTCCATATCAAGTGAAAATATGTCCTTAGATACACCCTCTTCAATTTTAGGTTGAGATAAGTTAATGCCAGTGATCTTTTGTTTTCATTTGTCAACATTTGTTTGCCCAACATTAGTTGCTGATACATCTTGTGCAACTATCTGAGGCTTGGGAGATTTTTGACTTTCATAGTTAATAACTCGTCTCACTATAGAACCTGCATTTTTGGGTTCATTCTTCTTAAGTAGATGTTCTCTTTCATGGCATTCTTTTCTCAGGGTGTCTACATCTCTAAAGAGCTCTTTATTCAAACCATGAAATCCTTCTTTTGCACCCTAAGATGCCAACTTCAACTGAGCAACTTGCTTTTTTAAGTTTTCCCTTTCAGTAATAGCATTTATAACCTCTTCTTCTCTAGCTTCATCATTGCTTTGCTTTATGAGTAACAGTTCATCCAATTCCCTCTTCAAAAGGTTATTATCTCTGAGGACTCCCTCAATATCAGAACTAGAAGAATCATAAACATTCACTTGATTTTCTCCCTTTTTCTCTTCAACCCTCTCATAGGGGATACCCTCAAAGTAGGAGGATGTTTCCCCCTTTTCTTGAAACACATTTTTTTGTCTAGGGTTGAATATGTCCTCAAAATAACCAGTTGTGTCAGATTTAGTGTTTAAAGGTTTATTAATCTCTTTCTCAAGAATAGTATCTAATGATTTGCTGGGGCCTGCTGACCTAGGCTTCTAGGAAGTATTATTAGAGGATTCCCCTTTTCTAGAGTGATTTCTTATGGAATTTTTAGAACTATCATTTTCTAATGTCACCTAAGAGTGATTCTTGGTGTTTTCTTTTGTGTTCCTCATTATATTCAAAATGAAATTTCACACACTTAATTTGCTAGTATTCCCCTTGGAAACACTATAACCATTAACGGGAGTCACCACCCAAATATTTGGGAATAAAATAAAATTCACTTTGACAATGATATTTGAGGATATATTTCAATAAAATACAAATACACAACATGTGATTTCATAGACTGGACTTCAAAGTATCTATATTATGGAATGTTGTCAGACTAACCTTTCACGCATTCCATGATAAAAGTCCCTAATAGAGTCACCATTTTCTGTTGGTTCTTTTTCTTGCTGATGTGAAAATATTCCTCAGAGGGCTCGCTCTATTTATCCTAGAAACTGACCAAGCAAAGAAGTAGAACAACAGACACAAGGTTTTAAAACCTCCTACACTTTGAGCTCCACTAACTCGGGCGGGATTACCCTTCAAACTTAGAATAATGAAATCAATGAATTATTCTAATTAACTGTGGATGAAATTACAGGGGTTGATCACTGTAACTTTATTTTAAAATAGACCAGAGTGAAATTAAAGATTAATTTTAATAATGATAGTCATTTGATTAAATGGAAATAGACCAGTGCTCAATCCTAGGGCATGGAGTCACTTATGAACAATTTTAACCAGCTTGATCATGGAAAAAACTTAAGGCAATTACAACATCTGACATAAACATAGATGTACCTTGTACATCTATCTCAATACACTTAATCAAGTTAATTCATCAAATTCATTTTATACCCTGAATCTTATAGAAACATTCCTAAGGCATTTTAGTCTTTCCTTGAAAGAACCCTAGAAGTATTTCATAATCTGCCTGGCAAATATATAAATTGAACATTCCTAAAATATTCAATTTAAACAAAATTCAAAACACTAAAATGAAGACAAAAATACTCAATATATGCTTCAGAAACTGTGAACTGGATTTTATTCAAAAATCATAATCGCTTGCTACATTGAACAAATATTTCTCCAAAAACCTACTATATTGGTCTCAAACCAGAGTTTACAATTATATTCTGTATTCTCTTAAAATGAAATGGCTACCATTTCCCAGTAGTCTTGGAATCCTTTTATAACTAAGGATGCAACAAGCTACCGACATACTGGGAAAATTTACAAAAATCTTTTGCAACAACTTTGCAACAGACTAGAAACAAAATTTTGTAACCGAACACGGGTGACAGCTTATTTGCAAAGCCCGAACATGGTTTGTTTTTGTTGTTGACAATGTCCTCTTCATCCTTTTAGCTTTGCCTCCCACCTATTTACTTCTTTGGTGGTGGGCCAATCAAAAGCCTTTTCTTCTTCCAGCTTAGCAATAGCTTCTACCCACCTGGCATCCATGGAAGTTCTGGCCTCAGACGAAAAATTTGGCCATATCTCTTTTGACTTTGAAAAGGCTATCAATCAGTTCATTGCAATATTCTACATTCGTGTCCTTTTCTAAGTGTTGCTTTATATCCTGATTTCCTAGTATAGCATCGAAAATAGCTACCCAATCTAATTGTGCTTTCAAAACACCTATCTCCTCATAAATGTTTGGGATTAATGGTGGACATTGATCACCAAACAGTTGCAACTTACTGTCTATCAGATTAGATTTGCCATTAAAAAAGGCAAAAGTATCATTCAGCTTACTGACCATATCAACGGTGTCTTTTACTTTATCTAGGAAGTCATCACTGTACAACATAGCTATTTTTAGCTTATCCAAAATTCTTTCCTTCCCTGACCATAATTTGAAAGCAGGCTCTAACAAAACCATAGCTTCCGCAGCTATCTTTGAGGCTTCTTGTAATGATCCATATAGTGTATACACTATGTCAATTTTTTGTTTCAAGACTTCAATTCCGTGCTGCAATATGAGTAAAATGACAGACATAGCATTCATGCCTTGTTCCTATGATACATCTTTTGATTGTGTTTCTGCCAATGCAGAGTCTTCCTTAACCCATTTAACAACATCTGTCTTAACTTTGGCTACCTCCTCAAGGGTTGGAGTTTTTTCCCTTTTACTTTCTATTAATTCTTCTCTTAATTTGGCAATTTCTTCTTCTAATGTGTGGTTTTGGACCAGCACTTCTTCATGTTTCTTTTCCAGGGCCATCATTTGGCCAAAAGTTATCTCATACCTCTTTAATAGGTCATCAACTTTTTCCAAGTTCATAAATGAAACATGTGTCATTAACTAAGCTATCTCAGTATCCAAAGTATTTTGTAGATTCCATATCATCCTATCTGCCCTTTTCTCCTCTCTGATAGTCATGAACGAGGGCTTCTGTGTGGCAGGAGCTAGTTACCATATTGCTAGGGTTTTGGATTTAGGATCAAATCCTGATCCTTTTAAAACTTCATCCATTTCGAATTCTATTTTAAGCAGAGGATCTTCCTACTTCCTAATCTGATCAACAATAAAAGTGGATTGTAGATCCCAACCAGGCATCAACATCACACCACTATTCTGTACCAGCAACCTGGCTTGTTCCATAGTAATTTGTTCAGTCTCAGGATCATAATCCTGGAGTGTTTGTACAATTTTGTCATTTTTATCTACATTCTCTTCTTCTGTAGTTATCTCTTGTCTCAAATTCTTTTGTTTCAATTTAACCAAGAAGGTCTTGAACTCTTGAGACTTTATGAACTCATCATCCTTCATGAATTCATTCGCCATCATGACCCTCTCATCATCTTTTTCAAACAAAACCATCTGATTGTCTCCTTGACCCTCAGCCTCTGGCTCCTTTTGCAGTTTCCTTTTCAATTTTCTAAAGTATTTACCATGCTAGGATATCATTGCTTTCGCCATGATTTTCCTATCTTGCACCATTTTATGCTCTTTCTTCTGTTTCTTTCTTGGTGGCTCTCTAACTGAAGTGGCCTCTTCACTGACTTCTTCTTCTTCATGTTGTTCTTCCTGCTGTTCTTCCTTTTGCTATTCCTCCTCCTGTTCTTCTTGGTGCTCTTGATCATGTAGTGCAATTAGAACTGGTGACCCTTTAGATTGTGCATCTTTAGCACTAAATTGAGGCACTTGTGACATTAAAGTTTCATAGGATTTTAGCATTTGCTCTATCCTTTGGAGATATGGGAGATCAGGGAAAAAACCAGAGAATGAGTTATCTGATTCTTTCCATTCAGATTCTGCTCTTAGGAGGTCATTCCACTTCCTTCTCCTATCCTGAACTTCCTATTTATTCAATTTGTTCCTCACAACATCCTCATCATCCAATGGCTCATGGTCTCTAATTTTTTGCCAAGGAGTCATCCTTTTTAGGGCTGTCTGCACAAAGTTCTCAGGATCACAGAATTTAGCAATTGTTGCAGACATTCTTTATTGCTTTAAGAAATCATTTATCACATCAAACATTTTTTTCCAATGGAGAAATCAAAACCCACCCATAACCTGGGGATAAAAGTTCCCTTCTTGTGTGCTTCTAGAAATTCCTTATCTAACCAAGTAATTTTCCATACAAATTCTAAGAAAGAAATCCTGGGAGGAACAAATTTAGGAAGAATGTGAGGAGGCTGAGTACAACTATATACTCTGATGATAGTAATGTAATAAAAAAAGTAGGAATCAGCCAAATTTTGAGAGATAGGCCAATTTGGGACATACTCCCAAGGTCTCAAAATCTTTCTAACCTCATACGGAAGCCTGTGCCTGTCTATCCCTAACAAATTAAAAATTGGATCCACAATCTAGTTGCAGAAGCATACAAATGATGAGTTGATGGATGAACTATCCCATACCTGAGTCCATCTTTGGATTGGTTCCTCTACACCATACTCTAAGACAAACACCTCAAGCTCTTTATCCATTGATGTTCTGTTATAATATAAATCATGTACATTAGATGGGAATAGTGTTTAAAAGTGGGTGCTGGATTATCTGACTGTATTTATAATAATGAAACATGGATAGCATCAACTATGTAGCCAACATAGTCATAATCAGTGTTGACCTCTGGGTGCTGGATGTTCATTGCCATCATAAGTATCTCTTGGGACACTGTAGAATCTCCATCAAAGCCTAGAACCCTACTTAAACCATAGACTATGCACTTTACATAATGATGAAATAGGGATAAGTCAAAAGGTGGCTTGAAATTATCTGGAATCTTCACCAGGTGCCTATCTACTATGGGCATACATTTAGGCATTTCATATTTCTTAATCAAATGTTCTCTTTTGACATATTCAACCTTAATCTTCTTCAAATCAATGTCTGTGCATAGTGCACCGGTGATTCCAAATACCTCTGCCACTGACCTTCTATCTATGGATACTAGGGTTTCCTTATTCTTTTTCCTGATTACCCTAGCTACTGGGCAATAGTTTTTTGCTAACTCCTTAATAAGACCAATGTCAACATAGACGTCAGGCACAATCAATTTAGCCATATTCAAATCCCACAGATTACAAATTGGAACTGGTTTGATCCTATTATTCCAGAAATAATGAAACAAATTATTACCAGAATAATCTGGGGTTACCGGATTTCTGCATTGAGACCATTTATTGTTCCATTCCTCCCAGTTTGCGTTGTTTGTATTCAAAGTTCTAGGCAGCAACTCGGCAAATTCTTCTATATACTTCTTCAATGTGACTTCTTTCTTCTTCTCAGACCCTTGTGAGGTAGCGGGAACCATAGCTTGAGTCATCCTTCTTCTTTGAATTTTACTGTCTCAAATAAAATTCTCCAGACCAATAAGCTTTTTTACTCTTCACAAAAAATCTCAGGATGCAGAAATGAGAGCTGTACAGAATCAAACTCAATCATTCACACTTATAGCCATTAAAGCCTATGTCTTGTCCACTTGAATGCCAAATTATTGCACTTGTACTGTCATGAAATCATCATTCTATCACTAATACTGCCATTAATTCACACTATTTGATCCTAGATGGAAAAGAGTGTACACTTTTCTCCCCTTTTTGCACTCGTAAGCCTAAAACTAGCCACTTGTCAATCGGACGCCAACCCACTACACTTTACTCATACTTGGAATAGTGTTTGCGAGTGAGCGATGTGACCCTTTATTTTAACCAGTCGCATACTCGCCATCTATCTTTAGCTTGCCTTTCATCTTCTATGAGTGAGCGATGATCTAATCTGCACTTCATCATTTTGGCAGTCGCATACTCGCTATCTTTCTACATTTTTCTTTTAGGTTCATGCGAGTGAGAGATATTACTTTTTCTTCAACCAGTCGCACATTCGCTGCTCAACATTTAACATCATCTAAATCTTGGTGACTGAGCGAGTATCCATTCACCTTTTAGTCATTCCATAATTGCACACTCGTTGGCTTTCAAATTATTACTTTTATATCTGGGCGAGTGAGCGACGTTCATTTTTTATCATATACTTTATCTGGTTGCTCACTCGCACTGCAAAACATTCCAACTTACAACACTTAGTGAGTGAGCGATGGTTTTGTTCTTTGTTCTATCGCAAACTTGCTGTTGAAAAATTTCTAAGGCTTGATCCTTCGCGATTAAGCGAGCTTCTGGATTAAAATCTTAAAAATTTCCTATCACGCACCCACTAACCCCTTTTTCCTTTTTAAATCTGTGAGCGGTTAAGCGACAGTTTCATTTTTCTCCCATTGTGCACTCGTAAGCTTGAAAACTTAACCACATCAGTGACTGCGAGTGTGCGACTGTCAATCTTCTTCCTTTAATCGCATACTCGCTAACAAATTTCCCTTTTCCTTTATTCATGGGTGAGTGAGTGATATCCCTCTTCTTTTACCTTATCGCACACTCGCAAGTTCATTTTTTATCACCTTAAAGCATCAGCGAGTGAGCGAGGTGATGAATGATCCCATAATCGCTCGCTCGCACACCTTTTAGAAATTTTAAAAATACCTTTACGACTGAGCGACGAGCCTTCAACTTAATAAATTTTGCATGCATTTATCGCTTACTCACACTGCAAAATACAAGTGAGTTAGAACCTAAGCGAGTGAGCGACCTCTAGAACCTGACTTTTTCACGTAGTCGCTGACTTGAAAGACAAACATGGAAACTGACTACGCGACTACTTCATTTTGACAATGCTCACTTGGTCGTAGAGCATAAAGTGAACAACATAACTTTAAAGCGATTGTGTGATACACAAGGTTTTAAGTCATTGCGGAGTGGCTAGTCCTATCTTTGAAGAAATTAATACCTAGCGAGTGAGCGATATACTGAATCATTCCTAACCCGCTCAGTCGTGAACTTACAACCCGACTTTCACAAAACATCGCGATTGCGCGATTTACATTCTTTTAACACCCAAATCGCTCACTCACGCAAATGATCATGACTTGACACAATCTTATCACGACTGCTTGATTTTACAATCTGATGACTCATCGCCCACTCGCACAACTTGAAAACATGTTAAAAGATCGACACGACTGAGCGACAAAGACTTAAACATAACATAATAAATGAATTTTGACCCTTTATGCATGGTAAGACACGAGATTTTAAACTAGTAAGTGTGGGAAAAAGTTAATGCTAGAATTTTGAAAATTTTCTTGGTGCAGTGTTAACAGGATGTAGGGTACTCCAGGGATCCATTAATCAAAACATCAAAGAAGATCCTTTCCCTTTCATTTTTGTAGGAAGGAGTTAGAGTAGGTCTAGTTTTTAAAACATACTTTATGCAAGTGGGATACTACACAAGATTTGGTAAAAACACAGAGGTATATGTTACCTATAGGTTTGAAAGATATTCCATAGTTATATATCTGCAAGATATCATTTGTCACAAGGGGTTATGTGTGTGCAGATAATGTATACTTTCCTGAGTGATGTGGAGCTCAAAGTGTATAAGGTCTTTGAACCTTGTTAATGTTGGATTTCTCTTATCTCCTTTCTACTGAGGGTGTTGAGTTTGTATCCTAGGTTTTTAATCCCACATCCTGGTCTCATAATCTCATCTAGGAATGGAGATTACAAGAAAAAGAACCAATATACTGAAGGCATCCTTGAACACTTCTTAATTGACTTATATTTTTGGGAGGTGGAATCTCCATTATAGCTTGGACCTTTTTGGGATCAACCTCTATTCCTTTAGCTGAAATGATGTATCCAAGTAATTTTCTCATGGTGATTCCAAAGGCATATTTCTTGGGGTTTAATCTAAGTTGGAATTGTTCCATTCTGTCTAAGATCAAATTCAAGTCTTTAAGATTTGTGTCCCTCTTTTTAGATTTTTCCAAGGTATCATCCATATTTCTATGCATCATGTCATGAAAGTTTTGGCAAGTTGACACTCAGGGTTTATATGACTATTTTTGTGTTTTCATTATGGCAACAAAGTCATATGAAGTTTTGACAAGTAAGTTCACAAACTTTAAAGATCAAAATTTGGCTAAGTATAGAAAAAAAAACATAATAGAGATATATAATTGTTCAGAACACCAGCGCACGTGTGTACGATCGAGTTAGAATATGCACCTTTGTACTTAATCTTTATGATATTTTAGTATGCTTATTCTATACACGCATGGTAAGATAGTACAGTATGGAGAAGTTACAACAAGTTCAAGTGCCACTAGCAGTTCAACAAATAGAGCATGAAGCCGACTTCTAATTTTGATTAGCATATAATATTTATTTTTGTAATGGCCATGCGCCTATTGTAATATGTTTTTAATTATGTCTTTAACACTCATGTAAACATGCTTAAGCCAATTCATTTGGAAGTGTTGTGTATGTTGATTTTGGGCCGACTAAGGTCTTGTTTTCGGTCGCGTCTATTCAGGCATGTATATATACTTAAACATGCAATTTTGTATTAGGTGTGAAAGTGGAAAACATGCAAAAAAGATATCTAGAAGAATAGTATAAACAACTCAGTATGAGATAGAGCTCTTTAAGAGATTAGAGCATCAGTGCATAAACGGGACTGATCAGACAACAGTGTCATAACAATAGTTCATCTTTTGATATAGTGTATATCCGTTATCTGAAGGTTGTAGCCTTCATCCTATTGGGTAGTGAGATCTGGTAGTGAGCCATTCACCTTTAACAGGGTTTTGTAAAGACTCCTACTAGGGTCATTATACTTGCATTGTAAAGACTACTCCTAACAGGGCAAAGGAACTCTAACAAGTTCATAAGACTAGTACAAACATTTGTGGGTACTAATTCCCACTGAGGTTTTCCTTTGATCAAGGTTTCCTCGTAAACATATCTTGTGTTATGTGTCATTGTGTTATGCTTCATTTGTTATCTATTTGATTTAAGTTTCAAGTTGCTGAAATAAATATAATTGACAAACACTGATTCACCCCCCCTCTCAGTGTTTATAACAATTGGTATCAGAGCTTTGGTCCTCTGAAAGAAAGTTTAACCACTTAAGGAGATCATGGATTCAACAGAAGTGAAACATCTGAAAAAGAATCTTGAAGTAGCCCTTGATGATCTTGACAGATATGAAAAATAAAATGAAGAACTAAAACTAAAAGTTGATGGCTCCCAAATGCTTATCAAAAAATTAAGAAAAGATTTGAAAGATTGCTCTACGAATGATTTGGGAAAAATGGTCAAAAATCTGAATGAAGAAAACATGTCTCTGAAGGACAAGATTGAAGATCTAAATGAATAGCTAACAGATAGCCTGAAAACTATTGAAGAAAAGACCAAAGAAAGTAAACAATTAGATGAAGAATTTATGCAAGGAAATATGGAGATATTGGAATTGGAAAACATCAAGAAAAAGATAGAATCTGAATTGACAGAAGCAAAGAATCATATTGAAAAACTATACACAAGTTCTGATCTAATTCAATCACAACTCTATGCACAAAATTTAGGAGGAGATACTACTGGTTTTGGATATAGTGTAGCACAAAGTGAAACCAATACAATACAAGAAAGTACAAGAAAAATCTACAGAAGTAAAGGCTACTGAGAATCTTACAGAAGCTAGAGTAGAATCATCTAAATATGAACACAAGGTAGTCAAAATAACTTGTTATGCCTATAACAAGCATGGACATTTGGAAAGAGATTTTAAAGAGGTAATACCCTTCAATGGCTATTGTTACTCCTGTAATAAATTTGGTCATAGGGCTATACATTGCAGAACTAGTCAAAGAAATCAATCACAGGAGAACCAAATAAATCTAACTCAATACAATCAGAGAAATCAACCTCAAAGAAACTATCAGAACATTACATGTCAGATATGTAATTATAATGGACACACAGCCAAGCAGTACAACATGGTAAACAATATCAATAGACCTCCAATCATTTGTCACTCATGTAACAAAGATGGACATATCTCAAGGTTTTGCAAATCCAAAACACAAAGACAAGAAAAGCCTAAAGGATCACTATTTGAAGAATCTGGAGAAGTCAAGTTTGTAAAAGCTATAGAAGATTCAGGTAAAATATGGGTTGAAGTAAAGAAATATGATGATGTTAACAAGGTAGTAGACACAACTTCTACTTTTGGTTAGATGATCCTCATGGTCTTAGGGAGAGCTATTCAAGCTCTAAACCCCTGCATGGATGGTATACTCACCTCTGAGTATGTGCCTATGGATTCATGTATTTGGTCACGAAATGAGATAGTGTGCATGGACGCACAACTTGTACTTCGACAAAAACAAAGATTGAAGTTCTTAGTGGAAACCGCATTACAACAACAAGCATTAAATGAAATAACTTATATATAAGTTAGTAAATGATCTTATATCTTCACTTTGCATTCGAGATTGAGCATTCAAAAAGCATACGAGAAATAAGCATCAAAGTGTTGAATGATAACCATTGGTTGGTTAGCAAAACAATTTGAAGTTGAAATAGAACCCTAACACGAATGCATCTTTTGTGAACTCCAGTAAAACCCTACTTAAGAAATCAACAAGTATGGAAACCCCTGTAGTTTTTGACATCACTAAAAGGAAGAGATCCATGTTTAAAAAGCACCCATTCAAGTCAGTGCTAGATGATGTAGAAGGGGAATTCTCAAAGTCTTTGTTAGGATTCATGCATGTAGAGGACATACACACTTACATATACTATAAGAAGGATTCTATTGGTGACAACAACATAACGACACTCATGGCATCAATGATGAAACCTGATTACTCATTCAAGGATGAATTCTCACATCTCACTGATAACCCTAGTTTTGAGTATACAAATGCGCATGAGTTCTATGAACTATAATGGGTTGAAATTATACTCAGTAGGATTCATGATGATCTATTTTGGATTGGTGAAGTTCCTGTCTGCATTACTGCTAACATCATTCATGAGATGACCAGACTCTCTTAGGTTGGACCTGTTCTTCCCACTAGAAAGGATGTCAAGAAAAATGTTGAGTAGGCATGCTTATCTAGAAGTGATAGGCGTGGGATTACTATTGATCCTATTGTGGAGAAAGACATCAAACTTATTACCATGATACTTGGTTACAATTTTCAACATGCAAGCAAACTTAATAGTGTATCCGTAGCTACAGTTCTGGCAGAAATAAGGATGGCGAGAGATAACACACAATATAATCTTTGTGAGATATTGCACACACAACTAATTGAGAACATTAAAGCTATCAAGCATGACATGAGAAAAATATTCAGATTTGGCTCATTGATTATATACTTATACTTCCACATTGTTGGCAAGGTCTCTAATCTTTACCTAGAAAGGAGAAAACCTACTTTGTCTCAAATTTCATTAAAAGCTACATCAAAAAGTAGTGTAAAGGACTCTATGGATATGGAGATCAAGACATTCAGGATCAAGATGCAAAAGAGGCTTAGAATACTGGAGAAGATATTTGAAAAATACAAAGACACCATATGCTTCATGGTGGAAACTATCTGTACTTGCATGGAAGAAGTTGAGCCAAGAAACAAAAGGATTCACTCACTTGGTTATGAAGTAGAAGAACATGTTTTGGAAGGATATGCATAAGTTCTCTTATCTACACCTAAAGATCCAAAAGAGCCTAGATGGGGCACGTATAAAGAGAAGACAAATCAAGTTGATTATGTCTTATATAGTGCAGATAATAAGAGGAAGGAATCAAGGATTACATCTAACATCCTGAAAGTTCATGGTGTCAACCAAGAAGACCTAGATAAATCTAGGAAAACTAAAATTGCAAGAGAACTTAAGCAAACACCTGCATAAGTCAAAATATATAAATCGGATGATATCCACAAGAAGAAAAAGAAGAAGTCTGATGAGAGTACATTTGCACCCTCTACTACCATTGACCTGGAATCCTCTCCACCTTCGGTACCAAGCAAGATAACTAGAAGAAGGAAGCAAGTTCCCACAGGTCACCCATCCTCAAGGACAACACAAAGAAAAGTAAAGAATACTCAAGCCCCTCCTAAGGTAGGATTCAAACCTAGTCTTGAGAGCTTAAGGAACAAAATCATTAATGAAGGAAGAATAGATTCAATCATAAATGTCTATGACAAGTACCAAGAGATAGATAAATCAGAAATACATTCTATGATTATCTCTCATATGATAAAGTTTAAAAGGTTAGTTTGGAACTTAAGACAGTCATTCCAGACAAAGTATGGAACATACTAGACTTATTGAAAAGACAAGCAATAGAAGAAGATATGAGGATTAGAGGGGAAACATTAGATAATCTTCTCCCTATTTTCTCACATGATGAGAAGGCAATACTATTAGATATGGTAAAACCTCATCTAAGAACACAAACAAGAACTCTTCACATTATGAACAAAGAGTATGAGTTGGTTGGTAAAGAGACTGAAAGAGAATTCGAGCAAGTGTTTTTGGATAGACACATGTATCCATCAATGATGCCTACAAAAAAAGTGACTCCAGTTCCTTCTAAACAAGAAAAAGAACCAAAGATTCTTAATGTTCCTATGAAAGGTCCACAGGATTATGTGCCCAAAGTTCCATCACCCTCTGACACAGTCAAAGATTCAGATGAAACCATTGTGATCAATGATGTTAAGATAACAATGACAACTTCAGATAATGACTTGAATAAATTTGAAAAAGCATTTGTCAGCACTGAAGAAGCAGAGAAGGTATGCATTGATAATACTCCCTTACAGCAAGATGAAGTTATTTCTAAAGATTCAACAGATTTGAATGATGAGGAAGATAATCAATCAGATAAACCACCCTCTATGGAGATCCCAGTGAAAATTGAATGTATTGATGTTAATCAAAATGCTATATTCACTCCATCTATCAAACCATAAATATCATTGTTGTCAAGTTTGACCCCTGAATCATCAAACCTAGATGCATGGGGAGAAGAAGACTTGATCAAAATCAGTGTATTAGCCATGGAGAAATCCAAATCAAAACAAGTTATGAGAAATCCTCTCTTTCTTGAGTCAGTAAACATTTTGAATAACCTAGTGCCAAAAGAGAAGAAATTGGCAAATATTCAGTCAGTTGATGATGTCGATAGCATCTTGACAAGCTTCAAAGCAAACTTCACAAGTTTAGTAGATTCAACTACTAAAACTACAGAGGATAAGTACAAAAAGGGAAGATTGGATGAACTGACAAAGAAATTCTCATTAGATCTCAACTCATTGAAGATTGGTCAAACAATTCTGAAAGAGTTAGAAGCAAAGGGCAGGAAGGTGATAGCTAACTATATGGACAGAGGAAAATTCACTTCTGAGCACATCAAGAAGATTGAGGAAGTAGACATCTTGGTTGAAAACATAAGGAAATAATTTGAAACATCCTCCCAAGACATCAATATATGAAACAACATCTATCAAGGGCAGATAGACAAGATTGAAAAAGCCAAGATAAAGATCAGCAAGATAAGTACCAGGCAAACCCAACTGAGAAATGCACTTGTGCCCTCCTTAGCTGTATTAAATGATAACATCAAATAAATAGATGCAACTATTGTCATATATGATCAAGGCCCCTACATGGATCTGACAAAAATGGAGAAGCTCACATATGAATTATGTGCACATCTTCAGACTGTTGATGCACTCAAGGCATTTTGGCAGCAAGAAATCAAGAATCTTTAGATTGCATACCCAGATTGTACTCAGAGTAAGTACTTAGGGACTTTAATTTTTGGAACCTTTGTCATTAATGTCAAAGGGGGAGTAGTGTATATAAAGGAGTATGGTGTATATAGCCAAAGATATGATGTACAGTAAACTTACAGTTTGTTTTTTGTTAAGTCAAAGATTAGCAACTTGGCCACATTCCTTTGTTGCCATTAATGAAAAAGGGGGAGATTGTTGGCAAGTTGACACTCAGGGTTTATATGACTATTTTTGTGTTGTCATTATGGAAACAGATTCATATGAAGTTTTGACAAGTAAGTTCACAAACTTTAAAGATCAAAATTTGGCTAAGTATAGAAAACAAAACAAAACAAAGATATACAGTTGATCAGAGTACCAGCGCACATGCGTATGATTGAGTCAGAATATGCACCTTTTTACTTAATATTTATGATATGTTATTATGATTATTCTATACATGCATGGTAAGATATGACAGTACGGAGAAGTTATAGCAAGTTCAAGTGCCACTAGCAGTTCAACAAACAGAGCATGAAGCCGAGTTCTGATTTTGATTAGCATATAATATTTTATTTTGTAATGGCCATGCACCTATTGTAATATGTTTGTAATTATGTCTTTAACACTCAGGTAAACATGCTTAAGACAATTCATTTGGAAGCATTGTGTTAGTTGATTTTGGGAGGACTAAGGTCTTGTTTTCAGTCACGTCTATTCAGGCATGTATATATACTTAAACATGTAATTTTGTATTAGGTGTGAAAGTGGAAAAAATGCAGAAAAGATATACAGAAGAACAATACAAAAAATCAACCGTGGTTTTCCTCTGATCAAGGTTTCCTCGTAAACATATCTTGTATTATGTGTCATTGTGTTATGCTTCATTTGTTATCTATTTGATTTAAGTTTCAAGTTTCTGAAATAAATATAATTGACAAACATTGATTCACCCCCCTCTCAGTGTTTCTAACAGAAACATGGTAGTCATAGCTCTTTGATAGGTAGCCCTGATATTTTTGAGGCTAAATAGCATGACATTCCAACAAAAGGTTTTCCATGAACATGTGAAGGTAGTATTTTCTTGATCTTCAGGAGATATTTTAATCTGATTGTATCCTGAGAAACCATCCATGAGAGAGTATTTTTCATAACCCACAGTCACATCCACTATCATTTCTATGTTTGGAAGTGGAAAGTCATCCTTTGGGAAAGATTTGTTAAGATCTATTAAATCTGTGTATACATGAATGTATTTGTCATGTTTAGATATAGGTACAATTTTTAAGTTCTATTCAGCATAAGCTATAGCTCGTACAAATCTAGCACTCAATAGTTTTTGTAATTTATCTTTGACCATTAGAGCTATGTGGGGATGCATTTTTGTAATTTATGTTTCAATGGCTTAACACCATGAGATACAGATAGATGATGCATAATTAGATTAGTGTCTAGCCCTGGCATATCTACATATGTCCAAGCAAAACTAATTTTCTTTTCCTTAAAGAACTTAGTAAACTATTTTTTTTCATCTTCTCATAGAGACTGAGCCAAGTGTATGATCTCAGGCGCTTCAATTTTCCCAAGATTTATAGTCTGTGTTGGCTCTATCAAGACTGAAGATCTATCTTGAAAATAACTAGGCAGACTACTAATTACCTCATCCTTGGGTGCCTTAAAGAGGTTTTCACCCTTAGATATATCTTTTGGTTTTACCTTTTTAGGCTCTGACACTGCCACAAAGTGGTTTTCGCCATCAGATTGCCTTTTTCAACTTTTTTTTTTTTTTATGAATAAGGTACTTGATATCTATTTTAGTCATGTTTGTTTCTAGTTCACTAGTGGAAGAAACTACAGGCTCAATGACATTGAGGTAGCATGCTATTTCATAGTCATTTTGGAAAGAAGGTAACATAGGTTGCTGGTTCTATCGCGACCAATCAATAAGGTCAGGGTACATGAATGGATGGGAAGTGGCAGGTTCCAAAGCATTGATATAGGGGTGGTCATCTCCAGTGACAAGATTTTTAGATTCTATAAGGTCTCCCTTGAAATGATGCAGTCAAGGATGAAGGATCCAAGAAATGATAGTCCAAACCTTGATGCCAAAACAACAACACAACAGAAACATATCACTAACACAAATATGAAATCTGATTCATATAAAAAATGGGTACATGAAATGTGTCAAGCTGTAAGGCCTTACCAATTATGACCAATTAAAAAGATATAAATCCAAGATCTAGCATAGATCTTCTGCAAGTTTCAGATCACCTCCTTAACTAGTCCAGATCAGTGACACACTACACAAAAACCTGGTATGAACTCTAAGAAAAAAGCTAAACTTGTACTTGCAAGCCACCAAGCAACCTTCTTGTTTCCTATGTCAACATGCTATTATCCCACCAAGGTATCTTCCACCAAATTCAGATCCAATACTTAGATCCTCAAATTTGATCTCCTCTGATCTCTCCTCCTTGATCTACCTAATCTACCCCTACTCATCTACCCTAGACCTCCTTAAATACTAGCACGACCACAAGTTGGCTAGTTGCAAATTAAAAATAAAATAAACCCTTACATTAAATACACATATAAGACACAATTCATCCTCCCAAATCTGAAAGAAGACAAGTCAGAAAGCCACACTGCTGAGTGCCAGCAACCACCAGTCGAGCATGAACAAACCAAAAAATGTAGAGCAAGCCAGGCATCACTGAGAAAGCATGATGACCAAGATCCATAGACATTACTAAGCCACAATACATGCTAAGAAACTAACATATGCCAAGCACTAGTATGTGCCAAGCCCTTCAACAACCGAGTCCCTCAATGACCAAGTCCCTTCAATGACCAGGCCCTCTTCAGTGACCGGGTCCCTCAACCAACACAAAAACTGAGTAATATTGCAAGAATTCTTCAAAATAGCTACCAAGAAAATCCAAGATTCTCCTACATTAGATTCCCCAGGTAAATAGAAAAGTGTGTCGCACAATTTGGTACCAAAATAAAGCTCTACAACTAGCTTCATCTTCACCAAAGGCTTCCACTCCATCAAGGAAAAGAACCACAACTTCCACACCAACACATTGTGCCTTCTCTGATCTAATCTCCATGAGCTCTACTTAGAAATAGACCAGCTACCAAATCCACTAAAAGACCCAAGCACCAGATCTACAAACCCATACACCTAATCACACTCGGTCATTAGTTTATCAACAACAAAGATTTCATAAACTTCATTCCTTCCACCTCCTTTGTCCTCTAGCCAGTCATCCCACTTCACCACCAAGAATTTTATCCATAGACAAATATGTTTGTCAAGGAAACTCAATTCCTTCTTCCATACAAGCATTACAACACTAGAAACAACATCTTCTTGCACACAACCAACCCAATTAGTACTCAGAACCAACAAAAAACATAAGGCTACAAGCTCATAAGGTAACTTCAGCAACAAATTACCATTCAACCAAACCAAGTTAGTCTACAACTCTCCAACATTACTATCATCAAAAAAATCATCAAAACACTCAAGATTATCAACAAGTATTAGATCAAGATGTCCTCCATCTTCACAAGTCTCATCCATAACCTCATGCCGAGTAAATAACTCAACAACATCAATGCACTTACCATTTTCCTCAGCAAGTTCATCAACCAGATAAAAAAACACATCTAGGTCAACATCCCTATCAACAAGATCATCAATACTGACCTCCTCAGCAATACCCATAGTCAAATGTATCTCTCCCATCTCACCAAAAATCTCATCATCCACAAAAAGATACTCTGTAATCTTCACATAAGATCCATCTATCTGACTATGAAAACCAACTACCTCTTCAACAACAACATGCATAGATGTACTTTTCTCAACAATCTCCTCCTTAAAATCATCAAGATCCTCCAAGCCTTCATTAAGACTTCTTTCCTCTACAACATTCACATCAGTAGAACTTCCCATGCCTTTATCAACCTCAGGTTCAGGGAATCTTCTCCGCATTGCTATTTCTATTTCCTTCACTTGTTTATTCATCTCAATCATACCAACTTGCACCTCTTCTTGGGTCAACTGCCTTGCTTTGGTGATCTCATTGCAAGATTTTAATGATCTCTTCCTCAACAATCTATTGAAAACCTTCACAATCTGCCTCAAATTGGCAATATATTCACCATACCACTCATCATGTATATCTTGCACTTATCTTTGTAAAGCTCTAAAATCTTCATGACAGATCTCCCCCATAGGAGACATCTTCAACCAAACCCAAGGTCTTGGTGCAAACTGCCTCACCTTGATGATATGTCTACACACTCAGGAACTTCAAGCTCTGATACTACCTGATGTAGTCAAGGATGGAGGATCCAAGAATGGATAGTCCAAACCTTGATGTCAAAACAACAACACAATGGTAACACAACAATAAAAAAAATATGAAATATGATTTATATAAAAACTGATTACATGCAATGTGTCAGGTTGTAAGGCCTTCTTGATTATGGCCAATTACAAAGATATAAATCTAATATCTAGAACATATCTTTTGAAACTTTTAGATCACCTCCTTAACTAGTCCATATTTGTGACACACCACACAACAACCCGGAAGGAACTCTAAGATAGAATCTAAAATTTTTCTTTTAAGCCACCAAACAACCTTCTTGTTTCCTAAGCCAACATGCTACTATCCCACCAAGGTATCTTCTAGAAAATTCAGATCCAATACTTAGATCTTCAGATCTGATCTCCTTTTATATATCCTCCATGATCTACCTGATCTACCCATACTCATCAACCCTATACATCCCTAAATACTAGCCCGACCACAAGTCAACCTATTTCAAATTATAAATAAAATAAACCCTTACATTAAATACATATCCAAGCCACAAGTCAGCCTCCCAAATATGAAAGAACACAAGTCAGAAAGCCACAATAATGAGTGCCAGCAACCACTAGCCAAGCATCAACAAACCAACACATGCTGAGCAAGCTAGGCATCATTGAGAAAGCATGACGAATGAGCTCCATAGACATCCCCGAGCCACAATACATGTCAAGAAACTGACATATGTCAAGTACCAGTATGCGCTAAGCCCTTCAGCAACCGAGCTCCTCAATGACTGGGTCCATTCAGTGACCGAACCCTCTTCAGTGACTGGGTCCCTTTGTGATTCATATCTCTCCCCTAAATAGGTAGGCTTAATATGGTAAGGAATTAGGTGAATACACTACACCAAAATTTATTGTCAGAGTGATCTAAACCTTTGTAAGATCCTTAAACTAACCACAAAATCACTATCCTCTTTAGGATTCTATGTCTTTTATGAGTAGAATTGCCTTCTACCTTGTCTCAACACAAAATAGGAACCTAGATACTGCAAGGGGATGCAAAAGGTTCCAAAATTTTCAAATGTATCTATTCCAAGTTGTTAGGGATTTTTCTTGTATGAACCACAATGCTTGAAATGTCTATGTGAACCTTGTACCTTCTACTCCTGATTCAGAGACAAGAAAAGCCTAATTGCTAAGGACTGGATAAGGTCCTTCTTCATT
>MU223181.1:1397718-1408265 GCA_018584345.1 Thuja plicata | reverse complement strand
TTTCAATGATCTTGTTAGATGACTTGTTAAGACACTTATAAGCCTTGCTTTTGGTGGAATACCCTAGAAAGATACCTTCATCACTTTTGGAGTAAAGCTTTCCATTTCTATCATCCTTCAAAATATATCATTGACTACCAAAGATTTTGAAGTAACTTATATTGGGTGTGTAACCATACCAAAGCTCATAGGGTGTCTTCTTTGTGTCTTTCTTCATTTGTACTCTGTTCAATGTGTAGATAGCAATACTGACAGCTTCCCTCCAGAAAGTTTGAGTGATGCTTTTCTCAATCATCAATGTTATTGCACAGTCAACAATTGATCTATTTATCCTCTCAGCAATTCCATTTTGTTGTGGTGTTCTTGGTGCAAAATTTTTTCTTTTAATTCCATGCTCATTATAGAAATTAGTGAATTCATCTAAAATAAATTCCCCTCCTCTATCTAACCTTAAGCATTTCAATTTCTTATCACTTTATTTTTCTACTATATCCTTATACCATTTAAACATATTGAATGCTTCTAATTTATCTTTTAAGAACATAACTATCATCATTCTAGAATAATCATCAACAAAGAGAATGAAATACCTATCTCCATAGTAACTCTTTTTATGACATGTAACTGATTGAATGTTTGAAGATGTTAAGTTGATCACTGAAATGCAGAAGGATAATGCAAGGCATTAAATCAGTTAATGAATTGTATTGTCATTGATGTCAACTTGATATAATCTAATAAGTTATAATCAAAGTGTCAAAGACTTCAGAGAATCAGAGAGTTAGATTATGCTTTTAGTAATGCATAAAAGACAAGAATTCAAAATGTGACTTCAAACACCAACAACTAGTGGAACCCAAAGGAAAAATATCACCAAAAGTCAAGTCACATTGATGCCCGAGCAAGAACACCGATGAGCATTACTGATGAGCAGAATCACAAGCATAACCGACAGCCAGAAACATAGTGTAAACTAGCGGAGAAGCCCAAGGAGAATTGAAGTGTTGACTGAAGCTATCAAAGAGTTAAAACACCAAAATTAACTTGTTCAAAAATGACAAAATATCTAGCTGGAAGAGCTGAATATGGACTTAACTAGTAGTTATCATTGTTTTCATCGACAAGATAAAGCCAGAGATAAGTAAAGGATTTAAAGTTATTTTGTCTAGTTGGAAAGAAGATCTCTGCAAGATAAAACAAGAGTTTTGCTTTAAATCTAATTGGCTAAGATTGCAGATCATGCCAAGATCAAGAAAATCAAGAACCTAACAATGGTGATATCATGTCTATAAAAGAGACAACTTAATTCATTACAAATTGAGGTGGGTGAATGAATGAAAAGAGGATGCTGAAGAGAAATTGATGAAGAGAAAATTCATACAGTCCTTAATAATCAAGCTGAGGAAAGAGCTATATTTTTCTGCGGACACTGAGCAATAGAGCACAACATCACTGAGAAGAAGTAAAGTGGAGAAAAGGTATTAATAGAGATATATTGATTAGATTAGTTTTATGAGATTAAAATAGATCTAAAAATCTGTAAGTTTAAGTTGTATATGTGAACAGATCATGCTGTTTCACTTTAACCATTGATTCAAAAAGTCTCTTAACCGAGTGAGATTTAAAGATCCTTTCTATATTGAGATACATCCCAAGAGTATCAAAAAGTTTGATCATGAATATAGCATGAGATGCAAGATACCTATTGATAGGCCAAGTGAGTGTTTGATCAAGGAAGGTAGCATAGAGATGCCTAATATCAAGTGACAGACAACTTTTAAATCCTGTAACAAGGTCACACCTAACAGTGTGTTTGTAACCTTTAATAGGGTTGGCTCTTCACCGAGCTCACTTTAGAAGAGTGAAAATTTTGGGTTGCCGGTCCCAAGTGGTTTTTCCCTTAACAGGGTTTCCACATTAAAAATCCATGTGTCTGAGTCATTACTTTAGTGTTTTTCATTACACATAGCTAATTTGGATTGATTAGTATACTCTAGATAATTTATTGTCTTTCGGTAACCTAACAGACTGCTATTCAGTAAACATACATTATAAGGTTTAACAAAGCATTCCAAGCAGTAGTAATTTGATAATTTTATTTGGAGGCATTCATCTTATAAGACTGAAGATAACTAGAGGCTTAATATTGTGGTACTAAGTTTTTGGGTTGATTATTGGAATAAGTTTGAGGCCACTGATTCACCCCCCTCTCAGTTATTACTAACAATTGGTATCAGAGCTTGTGTGATTAGAAAGGGAGTTTGATAGCTCAAGAAAAAGATCACAAGATGAACAAATGAGATGTGCCCAAATTGAATAAAGACAAATTTGCATCATGGAAAAGTAGAATAAGACTCCACCTGTCAGGTATTGGAAATGATATTACTCAATACCTTGATACTGAATATGTGTTTCCTACAGGACCTCACACTCTTGAGAAACTAAGAGTAAAGCAAGAGCATAATTGCATGATGATAGAACTTGCATCACCACTCTCCGATGCTGAGTTTGAAGATGTCAAAACCTGCACCTCTGTAAAGTAAATGTGGGATAAGTTAAAGCTGGTAAATGGAGGAGATGCTAATGTACTAAGAGTAAAGGAAGAAAACATAAGAGGAAGGTTTGATGACATAAGGATGAAATAAGGAGAAAATATCACTCAGTATAGCTGCAAAATCAAAGATGTAGTCAATGCTATCCAAGGAGTTGGAGGTGTACTTGAAGAGGAGACAGTGGTAAGTAAAATCTTAAGAACCTTACTAGCTATATATGCTATTAGAGTTTTTTCTATTCAAGAAATGAGAGCAGTTGCAAACAATACAGTTACTCTAGATAGCTTGATTTGTAGACTAATTTCATTCGAGATGAATAACTTTGATAATAGTGTCTTACCATCTATAAAATCTGCATTCAAATCTTCTCTAAAGATAAGTAATTCAATTCATAGACATGCTATTAGAAATGATAGTGACAGTGATAATGAGGATCAAGGACTTTATGAGATTGAAGCACTTGGCCAGAAGATTGCAGAGAGGCAAAGGTAGTTACAAAGGTAAATTAACACTTTTATGTTTTAATTGTAAAGAGGTTGGACACTTTGCTACAAGATGTCCAAACAAAAGAAAAGATGATAGAGGAAATGACAGATCATATGAGAATTTTTTTGATAAAGGTGATAATAGATATCACCGAAGTAACTGACAATCTAACAAAAGAGATACCTGAGACTACAAGGATAAAGGGAAGAAATCTTATTACCTAGCTAAGAATAGAGATGATGACACTGAAACCAAATCGAAAGAAGACATTTAGATGGTATTTGTAGCCATGAAGGATGATTCAGATGAAGATGAAGAAAGGTATGTAGAAACTACACTCATATCTAAAGTTAGTAAGAATGATGTGTGGATCATAGATAGTGGCTGCACTCACCATATGACCAGTGATAAACAAAAGTTTGAGACTTTTGAATACTATAATGGTGGTTCAGTAAGAATAGGAAATGATACACCTTGTCCAGTCGAAGGTAAAGGAACTATAATGTTGAAAAACCTGATCAAATGCTTATTGGGTAAAAGGGCTGAATTATAATTTTTTAAGTGTTTCATAGTGGAACAATTTAGGTCATAGAGTAGCATTTGAAAATAAGAAGGTAAAGATATTCAATGAATCAGGAAGGTTGATTAAGACCGGTGAGGAGACAAAAGGTAACCTTTTCTATCTTGATGACACTAACACCACTTGTTTAATGGATAGAAACAAAGACATATGGTTATGGCACAAAATATTGTGTCATGTGAGCTTTGACAACATGATAAAGATAAGCAATAAAATAAATGTCAGATGCTTACCGAGCATGACTAAACCTGAGCATATCATGTGCAAGAATTGTCATAAAGGTAAGATGACAGAGTCTAGTTTCAAGAGTAAAACCCATACATCTAATGCAATTATAGAATTAGTCCATACAGATCTATGTGGACCCATGAGGAAAAAGAGCTACTATGGAGATAGGTATTTTATTCTCTTTGTTGATGATTATTGTAGAATGATGACAGTCATGTTCTTAAAAGATAAATCAGAAGCATTTAAGATGTTTAAATGGTATAAAGAAATGGTAGAAAAAACAAAGTGAAAATAAATTGAAATGCTTAAGTTCAGATAGAGGAGAGTAATTTACTTCAGAAGAATTCACTAACTATTGCAATGAGAATGGAATTAAAAGATAGGTTTCTGCACCGAGAACACCACAAAAAAATGGAATCGCTGAAAGGAGAAACAAATAAATTTTTGACTGTGCAAGAACATTGATCATTGAGAAAATAATCACTCAAAATTTTTGGAGGGAAGCTATCAGTACTGCTATCTACACATTAAATAGAGTACAATTGAAGAAGGACACAAAGAAGACACCCTATGAGCTTTGGTATGTTCATACACCCAATGTAAGTTACTTCAAAATCTTTGGTAGTCAATGTTATATTTTGAAGGATGATAGAAATGGAAAACTTGACTCCAAAAGTGATGAAGGTATCTTTCTAGGGTACTCAACCAAAAGCAAGGCTTATAAATGTCTTAACAAGTCATCTAACAAAATCATTGAAAGTGCAATTGTGAAAATAGATGAATTTGCAGAAAAGAATGATAAGGAAAGCAAAAAAGAACCAGAGGAATACAACATGTTTGTTTATACAGAACCTAACACTCTACCCTAGCAACAGTGTATCACTCGTGAGCAACAAAACATTGCACCCGAGCATCAGGCTGCAATTACCAAAAATTAGAAAAATCCTCAAGATGATGTTTCGAACAATGGAGATGAGAACGAAGGTCAAGAAGATGATCAAAATGATGAACATAGAGCTAAACAAAAACTTTCCAAGTATGTCAGAAGACATCATCCACAAAATCAAATCATAGGAGACAAGAAGGCTAGAACAAGAACAAGAAGTAAGTCACTAAACACTAGATTTTTACTTTGTGATTTTGAGCCTAAATCTGTTAACACTGCACTTGAGAATGAAGAATGGGTCAATGCTATGAATGAAGAAATAGAACAAATTGAGAAGAACAATACATGGACACTAGTACCGAGACCAGATGAAAATAATGTCATCGGTACCAAATGGATATTCAGAAACAAGATGAATAAGAATGGAGAAGTCACTAGAAACAAAGCAAGGTTAATATGCATAAGAAGAAGGTATTGATTATGGAGAAACCTTTGCACCCATTGATAGACTAGAAGGAGTTAGAATCTTACTTTCTTATGCTGCATTTAAAGGATTCAAGGTATACCACATGGATGTCAAATTTGCATTCCTAATGGAATACTGGAAGAAGAGGTATACATCAAACAACCAGAAGGGTTTGTTGGTCCAGACAAGAGAAACATGGTATGTAGACTACATAAAGCCTTGTATGGATTGAAACAAGCACCTAGAGCCTGGTATGAAAGACTTACTCCCATCTCATTAGCATAGAATTTGTTAGAACAGGTGAAAATAACAATCTGTACTTAAAATAAGATACCGATGGTAATATTTTGATTGCTGAAATTTTTGTTGATGATATCATTTTTGGGGGAAATGAATTGTTATGAAAATACTTTGCTAATGAAATGAGAAAGGAATTTAAAATTTCTATGTTTGGGGAGATCAAATTCTTTCTTGGTCTATAGATTCTTCAACAAGATGCATGCATATATATCACTTAGTCCAAATACATCAAGGAAGTGCTGAAGATACTCAAGATGGAAGATTCCAAACTAGTTGGAACACCTATGGCTACCGGATGTAAGTTGACAAAAGAAGACAAATCCAATGAAGTAAATCAGACCTTATATAGATGAATGATTAGAAAACTAATGTATGTTGTTCATACCAGACTAGATATAACACATGCAATTGGAATAGTTGAAAGATTCTCTAATAATCCCAAAGAATCACATATGAATGCTATTAAGAGAATTCTATACCTGAAAAAAACCAAGGACTATGGCTTATGGTACAAAAGAGAAGGAAAATTTGAGCTACAAGTCTATACATATGCTGATTGGGCTGGAAACATTGATGAACACAAGAGCACAATTGGAGGAGCATTCTTCATGGGTGACAAACTTGTCACATGGATCAACAAGAAGCAAGGATTCATTGCTCAGTCTACTGCAGAAGCAGAGTATGTAGATGCTGATTTAAATTTCTCCAATATTGTAGGGATCAAACAATTGTGGAAGGTATGAATATGAAGATTCTAGAACCAGTAATTATCTATTTTGATAATACCAGTGCAATAAACATTTCTAAGAATCTAGTCATGCATGCTAAGGCTAAGCATATTTCTATAAAGTATCATTATCTAAGAGAACAAGTGCAAGCAAATGAGGTGACACTAGAATATGTTTAATCAAAGGAAAAACTAGCTAATATATTCACCAAGCCATTACCAAAGGATACATTTGAGTACCTAAGACAGAGACTAGGGGTCCAACCCTTGTCTGTCGGTCAGTAAGCTGCTACGAGGTTGCATTAGCCTATACCAAATTTGAAGATCAGTCATGGTGATGCAGACACTAAGATAAACAACAACAGATTCATATGTACACAATAAGGTACAAGTATGCACCGATCACCAGAGACATTGTATTGTTGGTGGATATGGAAATTCAAGGAATATATTATATAAAGGGATGGAACATGATATAGATGATTTTTGTTTGACATTGTTGTCAAAGGGAGAGATTATTCTCATTATTAAAAGGATCAGAAGGGAGAGATTATCTCATTGAGACATATGATAAAGGAAGAGATTATCTCATTGATCAGAAGAGATTATATCATTATCCATGAAGTGAAGTTCCTGAGAATCAGAAGGAAGAGTTAATCAATATTCTAAGGGAGAGAAATTGATTACATATGAAATATCCATCTCAGAGAGAGAAGTAACAAAGGGAGAGAGAGTTCAGACAAAGAGAAATATTACTGTCAAAAGAAAAAGAGATTATCAAGAGGAGGAACAATCAAGGCCGAGCACTTATCAGAACATAAATATCAGATGATACATCTATCCAGTGAAGGGATTGAAGATTGAAGACAACCTTTCTGCAAGAAACAAATCTAAGCTATTTTGAGCTTACTGAAAGCCAAAAAATTGTAATAGTTACATTAGGAAAGCTTGATGAAACTATATATCTCATATTGTATTAGTGATAGTATAGTATGATAATGTATTATGTTTCCATCAATGCCAAAGGGAGAGATTGATGACATGTAACTGATTGAATTTTTGAAGATGTTAAGTTGATCACTGAAATGTAGAATGATAATGCAAGGCATTAAATCAGTTAATGGATTGTATTGTCATTGATGTCAACATGATATAATCTAATTGGTTATAATCAAAGTGTCAAAGACTTTAGAGAATCAGAGAGTTAAATATTATGCTTTCAGTAATGCATAAAAGACAAGCATTCACAATGTGACTTAAAACACCAACGCCTAGTGGAAATCGATGAACAAAGATCACTGAAAGTCAATTCAATGTGAGGCTTGAGCAAGAACACTGATGAGCATTACCGACGAGCAGAATCACAAGCATAGCCAATGGCCAAAAACATAGTGTAAACCGATGGAGAAGCCCAAGGAGAAGTGAAGTATTGACCGAAGCTATCAAAGATTTAAAACACCAAAATTAACTTGAATTTAGAAATGACAAAATATCTAGCTGGTAGAGCTAAATATGGACTTAACTGGTATTTATCATTGTTTTCATCAACAAGATAAAGATAAAGATAAGTAAAGGATTTAAAGTTGTTTTGTCTAGTTGGAAAGAAGATCTCTGCGAGATAAAACATGAGTTTTGCTTTAAATATAATTGGCTAAGATTATGGATCACGCCAAGATTAAGAAAATAAAGAACCTAACAATGGTGATATCATGTCTATAAAAGAGACAACCTAATTCATTATGAATTGAGGTGGGTGAATGAATGAAAAGAGGATGCTGAAGAGAAACTGATGAAGAACAACTTCATATAGTCCTAATCAATCAAGTTGAGGAAAGAGATAAAGTTTTCTGAGGAAACTGAGAAATAGAGCACATCACCAAGCAAAAGTAAAGTGGAGAAAAGGTATTAACAAAGATATATTGACCATATTAGTTTTATGAGATTACAATAGATCTAAAAATCTGCAAGTTTAAGTTGTATATGTGAATAGATCATACTGTTGCAGTTTAACCATTGATTCAGAAAGTCTCTTAATCGAGTGGGATTTAAACATCCTTTTTATATTGAGATACATCCCAAGGAGTATCAAAAAGTTTGATCATGAATATAGCATGAGATGCTAGATACCTATTGACAGGCCAAGTGAGTGTTTGATCAAGGAAGGTAGCATAGAGATGCCCGATATCAAGGGATAAACTAAAATTTTAAATCCTCTAACAAGGTCACACCTAATAGTGTGTTTGTAACCTTTAATAGGGTTGGCTCTTCATTGAGCTCACTTAAGAAGAGTGAAAATTTTGGGTTACCGGTCCCAAGTGCTTTTTCCCTTAACATGATTTCCACGTTAAAAATCCATGTGTCAATGTGTTTACGAGTCATTACTTTTGTGTTTTTCATTACACATAACTAATTTGGATTGATCGGTATACTCTAGATAATTTACTGTCTTTCAATAAATTAACAGACTGCTATTCGGTAAACATACATTATAAGGTTTAACAAAGCATTTTGAGTAGTAGTAATTTGATAATTGTATTTGGAGGCATTCATCTTATAAGACTAAAGATAAATAGAGGCTTAATATTGTGGTACTAAGTTTTTGGGTTAATTATTGGAATAAGTTTGAGGCCACTGATTCACCCCCCTCTCAGTTATTACTAACATCTTTGTCCTCATGGGTCCACATAGATCAATATAGACTAATTCTAGAATTGCATTATATGTATGGGCTTTACTCTTGAAACTAGACTTTGTCATCTTAGCTTTTTGACAGTTCTTACACATGATATGCTCGGGATTTGAAATGCTTGGTAAGCCTCTGACTTTTCATTTATTGCTTATCTTTATAATGCTGTCAAAATTCACATGACACAATCTTTTGTGCCACAACCATATGTGCTTGTTTCTATCTATTAAACAAGTGGTGTTAATGCCATCAAGATAGAAAAGGTTACCTTTTGTCTTCTCACCAGTTTTGATCAACCTTCCTGATTCATTGAAGATATTTGCCTTCTTATTCTTAAATGATACTCGGTGACCTGTATTGTTCAGCTGTGAAACACTTAACAAATTATAATTCAGTCATTTTACCTAGTAAGCATTTACACATTTGATCAGGTTATTCAACATTATGGTTCCTTTACCTTCAAATGGACAAGGTGTGTCATTACCCATTCTTACTGAACCACCATTATAGTATTCAAAAGTTTCAAACTTTTGCTTATCACCGGTCATGTGGTGAGTGAAACCACTATCTATGATCCCAACATCATTCTTACTAACCTTAGACATGAGTTCCATTTCTACATAGCTTTCTTCTTCTTCGTCTGAATCATATTTCATGGCTACAAATACCATCTCAATGTCTTCTTCAGATTTGGTGTCAGTATCATCAAACTCTATTCTTAGCTAGGTAAAAAGCTTTCTTTCATTTGTCCTTGTAGTCTCGGGTATCTCTTCTTTTAGTTTGTCATTTTCTTCAGTAATCTCTGGTATCACCTCGGTCAAACTTATTTTCATATGTCCTATCACTACTTCTATCATATTTTCTTCTGTTAGGATATCTTGCAACAAAGTGTCCAACCTCTTTACAATTAAAACATACAAGTGGTAATTTACCTTTGTATCTACATTTGACTCTCTACAGTCTTCTTGCCATTAGTGCTTCAATCTCATCAAGTCCTTGATCCTCATTATCACTTTCAATCTCATTCCTAATAGTGCATTTATGACTTGACTTACTTATTTTCAAAGAAGATTTGAATGCAGATTATATGGATGATAAGACACTATTATCAAAGTTATTCATCTCAAATAAAATAAGTTTACCAATCAGACTATCTAGAGTAAATGTATTGTTCGCAACTACTCTCATTTCTTGAATAAAAAAAACTCTAATAGCATATATAGGTAGTAAGGTTCTTAAGATTTTACTTACTACTATCTCCTCTTCAAGTACACCTCCAACTCCTCAGATATCATTGACTACCTCTTTGATTCTACAGCTATACTGAGTGATATTTTCTCCTTCTTTCATCCTTAGGTCATAAAACCTCCCTCTTAGGCTTTCTGACTTGGATTTTAGTACATTAGCATCTCCTCCATGTACCAACTTCAACTTATCCCACATTTATTTTGTAGAGGTGCAGGTTTTGACGTCTTCAAACTCAGCATCAGATAGTGATGAGGCAAGTTTTATCATCATGCAATTATGCTCATGCTTTTCTCTCAATTTCTCAAGAGTATGAGGTCCTGTAGGCAACACATATTCAGTATCAAGGTGTTGAGTAACATCATTACCAATACCTGATAGGTGGAGTCTT
>MU223181.1:1386305-1397592 GCA_018584345.1 Thuja plicata | reverse complement strand
GTTGAATCAGTGGCCTAAAAAATATTCCAATTAATCAACCCAAAAACTTAGTACTATAATATTAAGCCTCTAGTTATCTTTAGCCCTCCAGGATGTATGCCTTCAAATAATCATATCAAATAACTACTACTCCAAGTGCTCTGTTAAACCTTATTCTTAATGTTTACTGAATAAAAGTCTTTCATTTACCGAAAAATAGTAAATTGCTTAGTGTATACCGATCAATCCTGATTAGTTATGTGCAATACAAAAAACTAAAGTAATGACTCATAAACACATTGAGACATGGATTTTTAACATGGAAACCTTGTTAAGGTAAAAACCACTTGGGACCGGTAACCCAAAATTTTCACTCTTCTGAAGTAAGCTTGGTGAAGAGCCAACCCTGTTAAAGGTTACAAATACACTGTTAGGTGTGACCTTGTTAGAGGATTTAGAAGATTAGTTTGTCACTTGATATCGGGTATCTCTATGCTACCTTCTATGACCAAACCCAATGTAGTTTGTCAAATGGTATCTGGAATCTCATGATATCTTCATGATCAAAATTTTTGATACTCCTTGGTATGTATCTCAATATAGAAAGGATCTTCAAATCCTGCTCAGTTAAGAGAATTTCTGAATCAATGGTTAAACTAAAATAGTAAATGACGTGTTCATATATACAACTTATACTTGCATATTTTTAGATCTATTGTAAGCTCATTAAACCATTCTGATCTCCACTTCTTTCTGCTCAGTGATGCTGTGCTTCTTTGTTGCTTGGTGTCCACAAAAATATTTAGCTCTTTCCTCAGCCTGATTGATTAGGACTGTATGAAGTTGTTATTTATCAGTTTCTCTCTAGCATCCCCTTTTTCATTCACTCCCCTTAATTCATAATGAATTAAGTTGTGTCTTTATAGACATGATATCACCATTTCTCTCTTCTTGATTTTCTTGTTCTTGGCATGATCCACAATCTTAGCCAATCTTGAGTTAAATCATAACTCCTATTTTATCTTGTAGAAATCTTCTTGTCAACTGGATAAAACAAATTTAAATCCTTTACTTATCTCTGGCTTTATCTTGTCGATGAAAATAATGATAACAACCAGTTAAGTCTATTTTTAGCTCTACCAGCTAAGTATTTTATCATTTTTGAACTTCAGTTAACTTTGGTGTTTTAACTCTTTGATAGCTTCGGTCAACACTTTAGTTCTCCTCGGGCTTCTCCATCGGTGTTTTCTATCCGTCAGGGTTGTGTTTCCTTTGGGCTTCACTGCAAAGTTCTTCTTGTCGATTAACACTGTAATTGTGGTAGTTGGTAATGCTTGTGATTCTGCTCATCGGTAATGCTCGTCTGTTTATTTGCTTGGGCATCACTGTGACTTAACTTTTTGTTATCTCTGTCCATCGGGTTCCACTAACCATCAGTGTTTGAAGTTACTTAGTGAATGCTTGTCTTTTATGCATTACTAAAATCATAATCTTTCTCTAAAGTCTTTAACACTTTGAATATAACTGATCAGATTATATCAAGTTGACATCATTGACAATACAATCCGTTAACTGATTTAATGTCTTGCATTATCTTTTTGCATTTTGGTGATCAACTTAACATCTTCAAACATTCAATTAGTTACATGTCATCACCAAATTGCTAGCATCATTTTCCATAGTGAACAACTTGTTAAAAGTTGGTAATTACAAGATTGGGTACTATGCTACTCTTCCTTTTAGATATTCAAAAGCTTCATCTACTTTGGTTGTCCATTGAAACTTGATTTTTCTACCACCTTTTATGGTATCAAGCAAAGGTGCACAAATGTGACTGAAATTATTAACAAATTTCCTATAAAAGGTAGCTAATACATGAAAAATTCTGATCTCTCCTAGTGTTTTTAGTGTTGGCCAGTTAAGGATAACATTTGTAGACACCTAAAATTGACCAGGTGTTTCATAATCATCCAAATATGCAAATCTTAGCCAATTGCCTTCAATCTCATCAAAATGCATCAAAATGGATCAAAATCATTCAATCAAGAAAATTGGACAAAATCAAATTAAAATCAAAGGATTAATTAATAATGAAATCAAATAATCAAATTCAAGCCTAAAAGGGATCAATCAAAATTATATAATTGGTTTTAATCAATTAATTGTATAGTTTTAAATCAAAAATTAAATCTAACCTATTCCCCTACATGGCTAATTTAATTAATTGATGGAATTAAATAAATCCTAAATATCTTTCAACATAATTTGAGCAACCAATAGTAATTGAGAACACAAAGCACATGGATCACCCATAACTTTGAATCTCAATCACTCATTTTCAGAATTGAATCTCAATCACTCAAATTGTCTTCTTGTCCCACCCTTTGAGGACAACCATTTAAATTGTCCCCTAATTTGAAACCATCTCAAAGCCTTTCACCTAACCAAGGCTTAATCATGGTCAATTCACTCTACCCCCTACCCTTGGGAATTTTCTATAAATACAAGCCATTTTGTAAACATAAGAGATCCTAGAAAATTTGAATGCATAACATCATTACTATAGGCAATTTGTGAGCAATTGAGAGCATATTGAGCATTTTAATAGCAAATTGATCATTTTAAGAGCATAGTCATGAGAATTTGAGTTGCAAAGCACACATATCTTGAGAATTTGAGCTAAATTTAGGCATTTTTATATCAATTTCTCATTCTAGGATTGTTGTTGAGAGAGATTAAGGCTGAGAGATCTTTCAACAAAGCTTATTTAGAGAACCATGAGATGTCATGGATTTTAATTCTAATTCCTTAGGCTAAATTGTTATTTCTTTCCATTGAATTATATTTTTTAGTCCTAATTTCATGAAGGTGTAAATTCTCACACACAAATGGCACCCACCATGGGCCTTTAGGCCTCAATTCAATCATTTTTATCATATTTTTGTGTGTTTTGTTTCACTTTCTTGATCATTTTTATAGAAAATAGGTAAAGAGCCACCTACGAAGATTCTAAAGCCGCCTGTGAACAGTCAAAATTTGCGTGCAGATTTCTTCTATTTCTGTCTTTCATTCTTAGGCCGCGTATGAGATAAAGTGTGATGCCTAGTTCTGTAAAGGGCCGCCTGTTAACAACAAAAGATGGACTGTGATCTTTCTAGAGCCACGTGCTATTACTCTTTGACCACAATTTGCACATTCTATGTCGCTTGTGGATTTTCCTTTGCCGCCTGTGGATTTTTCAGAGCCACGTGTTAACTTTTAATTGCCGCCTTTAAAGTTTTAAATTCTGCTTTGTAACAGTTAAAAGCTGCTTATTAGCTGTTAAATTCCGCGTAGAATTTATTATTTTTTATCAAGTTGTAATTGATTTGTTCACTATTTTAACTCTCTATATTTTTGATTCTTACAAATGAAAAATCATCCAAAAGAACATAAACCAGAGAATAGAGTGACAAAGCCTAGCAAAGAGGTAAGAGCACAAAACAAGATTCCCAAGCAAATTCATGCATCTAACATTTTAGAAAGCTTAAAAGAAGAAAATTCGTATGATCACTATATAAAAGTATTTTTTTCATACAAAAATAAATTCCCTACTCTTTAGTTGATTTCTTGTTTTTTGAGTTCTTTAAGCTTAATTTTGCAAAATTTGATCAAAAAGAACTTAGGAGTATTTTGTCAAGTTATTTTCAATTTTTTTTTCACTTTTTTGGTTGTGTTAACTAACTTGTTGGAGGAGCCAGAGTGGGAATGATTGCCACTAGGTGAGTAGCAAAAAAAAGGCAAAATCCATCAAAAATGCGCCTAGCCTTTGCTAGCTTTGAAACAAGGTATGTTTCAAATCAATCTTGCATTGCTTAAATTGTGGCTTTCTTTAAATCTAGTTTAATAGAAAAAACCCTATTATTGTCCAAATTGAACAAACATTAGGCATATGCTCTCCACTTTGCGAAGTGGATCAAAAAGCCAAACATGTGAGTTCAATTTGGTAGAAAGAAAGGATAAGGAATTAACTAAACACTTCAATTTTAAGAACCCCCTTGTCAAGGGGTTGAAAAAGAACAATCATGTTTGAGGTGTTTTAAACAAGGAACGACATTAGGGATATGCTCTTCACTTTCTAAGTGAGTCAAAGTCCCAAACTTGTTGAATCAAGTTCGATTTCTTGTTTTTCTATATATGCTAGATCAAATAGAACTTTAGAGGGCTTGCCTCCCGAGAATTCCTTTACGAAGGCGGTGAGAGGGAACAACCCAAAGTGGGAGAAAATATCTTTTTCCGCGATATCATCCAACCCACTATAAAAAAAATGCACTTTACCTTAATCAGAAAGTGACTAAGTCTTGTGCAAGTTATCTTCACTTCCTCGAGTAGTCCTTCGGGATTGCACAAAATCATACTTTCATGCGTGTGGGAAGCCCACAAGGGGGTAAAAGAACTTGACATGATTTAGAATAGAGGTGTTAACTAAAACCTTGTTAAATAGTAAGCCTACCTTTCTAGAGCCATTGTTAAAATCCATATTTGTTTGACTCTAGGTAGATTGCTTGGAAGAACTTCTTATGCTATTCCTGTAAAAACATCGGAGAACATACACTTTTAGTGTTGTTTTAGGGATATGGTGCAAATTTGATGTATGTGTTGAGTTTGTACTTCATTTTCATGCAAGAATCTTCTTTAATAGGTCTGATCAAAACCATTAAACTTTTAAAATCCAAAAATCCAAAAATTTGAACTTTGATTAGCAAAGAGCTGCCTACAAACAATTCTGTGCCGCCTGAAACTTTGAAACACCGCCTGGAAACTTTCATAAGCCACGTAAGCCACTAGAAAGTACCATGTGAAAACATTGTAAAATCACCTATCAACAGGCCAACGCCACCTGCAAACTGTAGAGTGCCGCGTAGAGGAATTACAGTAACCATGTACCAACATTTAAAGGCCGCTTACACACAAGGAAGTGACGCCCAGAAACAAAGAAGGGAAAACAAGGGGTATTTCCCAAGGGTTTGGAAAGACTTTGAAATCATATTTGGATACCCTTTTCGGAGATATTTCTATCCAATACAACAAATAGATTAGATTCTTTAGAAATATTCATAATGATGAATCTATTTGAGAAACAAATCAACCCTATGGTGGAGAACAATTATCAAAATCAAGATCAAAATATCCATAGGACTCAATACGATGAAGTAATGGACGATGCAATATTGGAGGCATCCCAAGATCCCATATTCCTTGAAATCATGGAACAAATTTTGAAGAAGGATAAAGAAGCATATTTATTAAAGTTAGCTCAATTAGGAGTTACACTTCCTCAAAATGATGACATATCAACCTTAAAGAAGGATGAGGAAAAATAAAAGGATACATCATCTAACAAGCCATCATTAAGATCAATCTATCCTTTTCTTTATGATGATGGGCCATCCGTACCTTCATTTTCTTCAGAAAAAGAAGTATTTAAGCACAAAAAACCTATTTTTGATCAAGAATAACATCATGAGCATCCTATCTTTGATCAAGAGAATGAAGAGAAAGGTACCATTCTCAAGTAGGATCTAATATACAAACCTCTATCTAGCAAGGTTTCTATCATAGCCTTTACTCCTTTCATCCTTCGTCCATCTCACAAAGCTTCACAACTATCCAAAATTCCTCCATCAAAGAGTGAATCTAATGATGATATTTTTCCCATTGACTATGTCTACCCTCAAGGGCTAACTCTAAAAGAAACCCAAGCTAACTTACATCTTTCTGCATATCATTTCCATGCCTCAAAGATCATAGACCCTAAGCTTCCATGTGCTTCAATGCCTATTCAAAAGGATTCTCCATCATTCTTCCAAACATTCCCCACACATATCTCAACATCTACCTTTTCCTTAGAAGTGGCTCCATGTCAAGAGAATAATCCAAAGAGTGAAGAAAGAAATATCAATAAAGATCAAGATCAAGATTCTATACAATCCCCTCCCATATTTTATGAAGGTCCCATATCCATAGAATCCGATGATGAACCTCTTGCACCCTTTCATTTATTTTAAGAAGATATCCCTTCACCTCAAGAGCTACATACTTCTCCACTTCCCAAGCAAGATCAAGATATCCCTTCCACCATTTCCAATGAACATATTGAAAATCAAGAGCAAAGAACCTTCTCTACACCATCTGAAGATCCTTGTCAAGATCAAATTATCCCATCAAGTCCTTGTCATACTCTTCCATATTCACCTCAAGAAACCATCATTCTTCCAAATCCCTTGCATGAGAATAAATCCCTTCAAAACTCATTTGGTCTTATCAAAGTTTCTCCTATGAAAGCTACTCATGCACCTATTGGTATAAAAATAAATCTTGAAAATGAGAGCCTTGACAATATAACTCACTCCAAAGATATTGATATCCCTTTCACACCTTATCTTCTTCCATTCAAATGCAACCATATTCCTTCACCATCCTCCAAATCCATTTGGGTTCCTATGTCCCAAAGCTAAATTCTTCATTCCTTCCATCCATATTAGGTCCATATATCCCTCCATCAACCACGCCTATCATTTCTAGTTCACCATTCACTTACCCTACCATGTATCAAGATAAACGAAGGCACACATACTTGGATAATTTCCAAACACCAATCCATATGAACCCTCCATATTCTTCCTATTCACCCACAATTCCTAAGTCTTTTGGAAGCAATTTGGATGTGCAACATAAAAATCAGAAATCCAAAAATCCACATGTGTATAAAAATGACCATGTCCAATCTAATTGACATGTGAATGAAAAGAAAAAATAAATATCCAAAAGGCCGCAAAGGCCCACAAAGAAAAATGAAATATCCAAAAGGCCGCAAAGGTCCACCAAGCAAAAAGAAAAATCAATGAAAATGTGGGTTCCTAAATCCCTCATTGAAGAAATGCATTCAAAAGCATCACAAAAGGAAGAAAAATCAAAGACTATGTGGATTCCTAAGTCAATTTTGAAAGACTTTCATACAAAAGAAAAATCAAAGTTGACATTCAAGATTCCAAAGGCTTCCATTCCATCTCCTTCCAAACATTTTCCACTTTCCAAGTCTACTTTGGGTTCCTACATCCCAAAATCCACTACCTTAGCTACATCCTCACCTCCTTCATCCATTGTTCTCCATCATTCCACCACCCTTCAAAGTGTGTGTCAAAGTTGATCTTGCCAACATTTCCATCCAAAACATACCTTCTTCTTATCCTCACATTTATTATCCAACACATACTTTCCATCTTTCCCTCCCTCTTATCCAATCTATGGCATAAAAGCTTCACCACCATCTACCCTTATCCTCCATATGTGTCCTTTATCATCACCTTATCAATATATTTGAGCATCCTAGCCATCTTCATGGTTTATTATAGCATATATTTTAGAAGAGCATTTTCCAAAGATCCAGATGTTTGAGAAATTTTGAAAAATACAAAAAAAAAGAAAAAAAATTGAAAAAAAAGAGAAAAGTACCTTGGCAAAAACTTGGTAAAACAGGTGCCTTGGTAGAAAAAGTAAAGAGAAATCAATCCTTCCTATGGTGAAAACCACTTCTTGTGGCACCTTGGGCAAGTACCATGATGAAAACCTGGCAAATAGGTGTCATGCGTAATTCCTTCCTCTTGCACTCTACACTTGGGGGCAAGTTTCATCCATGCTATCCTCCATCTTCCTATCATTTATCTCACTTGCATCTATATTCCCTCTTTTACTTTTGGTCTTGACAAGGTTGAACATATCCATGAGCATCAAGTATCTTGACACCATTATCCTTTCCATCATCTTATTTACTTGTTACATCCATGCTACCCTATCATGATATTGCTTCTCCCCAATCCACCTTCATTATTCCTATGCAGTCTTTCCATAATCCCAAAACCATCCCCTCATAACCTCCATCACCCCTTTATCCTGATCGTTCTATCTTATCCACATATTACCCAAATTGATCCATTGGTCTTGATCGGAAATGAAGGACGTAAAGTATAAAATTTGTTATCAAAAACCTCTTGACATGTCCACTCTTTTGGATCACTCACTTTCATGACATCAGGTCATTATCCTATATGCTATCTAGAACTGCATCATTGGCTTTCATTGTTTATCCAAAAACATGTTTTGCATTGCTATATCCTTTTTCCTTAGCTTGGGTAATCTTGAGGAGATGGTTCTAGGGGTCACATTCACATGCTTCATCCATCATGGCCTTTCCATCTCTAATCCATCAACTTCCAAATCCATCTTTCATGTCCTATACCTTGCTAGAGATTGGGGGTAAACCAATGTGATCTTGTTTGAGAGATGGTAAAATTTCAAAAATCTCTAAAAAAATCAACAAATTTCAAAAATCTCTAAAAATTCAAAAAAATAAAAAATCTAAAAAACCCAAAAATCTTGCATAAAGTATCCAAGCAACATTGTTGCATTCTAGGTCCCATTTTACCCTACTTTTCACATTGATCACATTTATAACTTTGGGGCACACATCATGGATTTTGGTACAAACAAATTCAAAAGTGCTACATCTTGGTCACACATCAGAAGTGGATTTTCAGAAATCAGAGGAGAGATATTTTGGAACCTTTGATGGATATCATTGTTCAACCTAAACAGTTTGATCGTATAACTTGATCCTTGAGCTTCATTAACCTTATTTTATCTGGATTAAAAATTGACAACACCGTACATAATCAAAATGTTTGGAATTCTTATTGAAAATATTGATACATTGCGATACACTTGAAATTTTTGATGATTTTTTCATTGAATTTTTCAAGTCATGTCTTTTTAGCTAATCGATGATGTTTCGACTAGATTGGCGATGATGGAGACATGATGTTTTTCTTGCCTTCTGTGTGACTATTTTGAGGGAGATTCACTAACTTATGTGAATTAATCTAATGACATGGTCATCAAAGAACCATCAAGGACATTCATATAGGAAGGAGGGTTAACCTTTGTTTGTTTATACAAAAGGATACCTTGGATATTTAGATCTTCAATATCTTCAAACCAAAATCCACTTGCAACATTGAATCTGATGAAACTGGTATTCATACTCCCATAGTTGGTCATTCAACTAGTGAGGGTTGCACTTGGAGGTTACCAAATGAGATGAAATTCATATTCATATCCTTATGGTCACAGTGGCACCAGTAAGGATTGTATTGACTCCTAGTTCCACAACGCTCAATGATGAAAATATATCTCTGTTTGCATTTCTTTCACAAACCTCAAGGAAAATTAGTTGCATTGCATTTTCATGTTAGATTAATTGCATTTTCATGATATATTAATTGCATGTTTTATGGTATTTTCCTCAATCAAGGGGGTAGAAGTTAATCATTATTACATCATCAAAGTCCTAATCAATGTCATCAAATGTCTAATTCATCAAATTGATCAATGTTACATCAAGGATATCATCACTATGCATCTGCTCACCTAGGGGGAAACCTCACCATCTGATCAAATAGGAGAAACCTAAGTCTATCCTTGTACCTATATCTACACCTGATTCATCTCAAATGCCCCTATCTATCAGTCTCCTACCATTAATCTTTTAGAAACACTGAGAGGGGGGGTGAATCAGTGTTTATCTATTAATTATATTTCAGCCTATTAAACATATATCAATTGTGCATCCAAAGAAACATAACACAAGAACACTAAACACATGATATGATTATGGAGAACCTTGATTAGAGGAAAACTCTGGTGGGGATTAGTACCCACAAATATTGTACTAGGTATAATGAACCTGTTAAAGTTCCTTTGCCCTGTTAGAAGTAGTCTTTACAAATTAAGTACAATGACCTGATTAAAGGTCTGACCCTATTAGGAGTCTTTTAAAAAACCCCGTTAAAGGTATATGGCTCACTGCCTAGGCTCACTGCCCAATAAGATGAAGGATACAACCCTTTGAATGTTGATATGCACTATATCAAAAATGAACTGTTGTAATGACACTGCTGTCTGATCAGTTCCATGTATGCGTGGATGCTCTTACTCCTTTAAAGAGCTATATCATCTTCTGACTTCATTATACTACTCATCTATATCTTCCTCTTACATAATAATCGACACTTGTAACATATCTTTACATTACATACTTATATCTTCAAATCCGAATAGGCACAACCCAAAACAAATCACTAGTCGGCCCTAAAACAAAATATACAACGCTTTTGAACAAGTCAGCCTAAGCGTGTTTACTACAACATTATACAAACTTATAACTAAAGGCGCTTAGCCATTACATTGAAAAATCTTTCACGTTGATCAAAACTGTAGTCGGCTTCCATGCTCTATTTCCTGGACTGCAAGTCTACTAGTCTACTTGTAACTTCTCTGTACTGATGTTCCATACTTTGCACATCTAGATCTAGCATGTATATACACCTAAGCACACATGCTCTGGTGTCATCTCTAACATGTGCGCTGATGTGTTGATCTCTGTATGTGTCTGTCTGCTCTATTTTCATACGTAGTCATTTTCCTTTCATGACAGAACTTAAGTATGACTTTGTTTCCATGATTGACAACATAAAATAAGTCATGCTTCCTCAGGAAGTCAAGTTGCCAACAATCTCCCCCTTTGTCATTTATGGCAACAAAGGAATGTGGCTAAGTTACTCAAAATGAATTCATACAAAAATGACTGTATATCATAATACTTAATGATATATACATATATACTTTTTCACATATACACATTCTATACTACTCCCCCTTTGACATTAATGACAAAGGTGTGCAAAAAAATGTAAGTCTTCAACATACTTACTCCATGTAAACTTCTGGGTACACAACTTGAAGAGATTGAATCTCTTTCTGCCAAAAGACTTTCATTGCATCAACTGTCTGAAGATGCGCGCATAAAGCATATGTTGATTTCTCCATTTTTATCAGATCCATGTAAGGACCTTTATCATATGTTTGTATGGTGTTATCAATATGTTTGATGTTCTCATTGAGAACTTCTAGAGATGGCGCAAGTGCATTCCTCAACTAAGTTTGCCTTACCCTTATCTTGCTGATTTCTAACTTTGCTTTCTCAATTTTGTCTAACTGCCCTTGGTAGACATTGTTACATATGTTCATGTCTTGCGTCAAGGTTTCAACTAATTTTCTTATGTTATCCACCATTTCTTTTTCTTTTGCTATCTTTTTAGTGTGCTCAGAGGTGAGCTTCACTCTATCCATACAGTTTGCTATGACTTTCTTTCCTTTATCTGCCAATTCCTTCAATATAGCCTGCCCAATCTTTAAGGAATTCAGATCTAAG
>MU223181.1:1357072-1379819 GCA_018584345.1 Thuja plicata | reverse complement strand
CCTATTCCCCTACATGGATAATTTAATTAATTGATGGAATTAAATAAATCCTAAATATCTTTCAACATAATTTGAGCAACCAATAGTAATTGAGAACACAAAGCACATGGATCACCCATAACTTTGAGTCTCAATCAGTCATTTTCATAATTGAATCTCAATCACTCAAATTTTCTTCTTGTCCCACCCTTTGAGGACAACTATTTAAATTGTCCCCACATTTGAAACCATCTCAAAGCCTTTCACCTAACCAAGGCTTAATCATGGTCAATTCATTCTACCCCCTACCCTTGGGAATTTGTTATAAATACAAGTCATTTTGTAAACATAAGAGATCCTAGAAAATTTGAATGCATAGCATCATTACTATAGGCAATTTGTGAGCAATTGAGAGCACATTGAGCATTTTCATAGAAAATTGATCATTTTAAGAGCATAATCATGAGCATTTGAGTTGCAAAGCACACATATCTTGAGAATTTGAGCTAGATTTAGGCATTTTTATATCAATTTCTCATTCTAGGATTGTCGTTGAGAGAGATTAAGGCTAAGAGCTCTTTCAACAAAGCTTAGTTAGAGAACCATGAGATGTCATGGATTTTAATTGCAATTCTTTAGGATAAATTGTTATTTCTTTCCATAGAATTATAGTTTTTAGTCCTAATTTCGTGCAGGTGTAAATTCTCACACACAACATCTACCTTTTCAGGATCCATTTTCAAGGTGCCCTTTGAGATGACAAAACCAAGAAATGTCAATTCTTGTTGCATGAATGCACACTTTTCCAGATTTATGGAAAGTTTCTTCTCATGTAGCCTTTGAAGGAATTGTTCCAAGTGTTTCATATGATCCTCTTTAGCTGTACTAAAGATCAAGATGTCATCTAAGTAGACTGTTGTCACTAAGGATTATATCCAAAAGAGCTAAGTGTAAAACTTAGCAATCCTGTGAAACATGGGAATACTTCTAGGTTGTGGGGAACCTATAATGGAAGTATAACTCTAGATTAAGGGTCATCTTCCCCTTGAATCACCTCAAAATAAACTAAAACCTTTTAGGGAAAAGGGAGAGAGAGAGAGTTCTTGAATTGAAATAACTGGAACTGAAAACTAGGTGATCCACCAAACTTAAAGGATCCACAGAATGAAGATATACCTACAATGAAACATGAAAATGACTTTGTAATTAACAAATTGATCCTACTATTTTTGATATTCTTTGAAATAAAGAGGTACTGTAGTAAAAGGAAGGGAAATAGCTTCCACAACTTAAAACCAAGATGTACACATATTAGAACTTGGAATAACAAAACACTTTTCTAAATACTTTATTTGAACAAGCATGAAAAGTAAAGGATATAAACTAGATCACAATAACCTTAACATGGAGCTCAATAGAAAAACTTAGAAAATATATAGGAACAAGAAGGACTACTGATGCATATTCAGTAAAAAGGGGCCAAATACAATCTGCATCACCAGAGATACAAACATTCCAATCTCAGAATGAGATAGAATGGAAGAAATTCCCTTCACAAAAATGAGAGGGTTATATATAGGAGGGAAACCAAAATCTACATTTCCAAGGATTTTGGAAATCACCATGTCTAACTCCGCCAAATATGGAACTGGATGTAGGGGTATATTTGAAAATCTACATTTTTGATCCATAAGGATGATACTCAAATTGAGATGACATGAATCCTGGATTTGTAGGGGTAGGTGAGAAGAGGTAGTTTTAGAATATATGCCTTAAAAATAATCCTTTTACCAAACCAAATCCATCTCCTCCTCTAATCATGCTTGATAATAATATTGGACAAAATGATTTATAAAAATATCATTTGTCAATATCTTACAATAAAATTTGCATGATTTTACAATTAAACATGGCTTTATTAATAAATGAACCCTAAAGACATAACAATGATATCTAAAGACATAAAAAATATCAACCATAACCTAGGACCTAGGGGACATTTTCTTATATTTTTTTTATTTTTCCCTCGAAAATATTTATGAATATATATTCAATTTTCCTTAATAAAAGCCCATGCTTACTTTTATCTCCCCTCTTAGGAAAAACAAAAAAACTTAATAATGCTATGCAATAACATTATAACTTACCCCTATGTCTATGAAATAACGTTTCAAAAACACTTCCATTTTTAATATCTACTTTTGGAAATATCCCTGAATCGGTCTTGGCATTTTCCATGCTATTTTTCACTCCATAGAACTCAAGCTTTATCTCCCTTTGCTGCACTTCGAATGGGAAGGAAATGCTACATTTTTGGGAAGTTTCCATTTTTTTTTATCTTTTCATGGACTTGGATTTTGAAATATATGGCAAGCTAAGAGATTTTGAACTCCATTTTCATTCGTGCTTTGTAGTTTTGTTGTTTTCCTTCCTTAGCCGTTGCTTTATGGCTCCATCTTTGCATTGATTTGGGAGTATTATTTCTGGTTTTTCCTCCATGGAAAGTGCTGCATTCACACCCTATTGGTGTCTGTGGATAATCAGAGCTCTTTGTATCTAATGGAGCTATTACCGAAAACATTTTTACATTTAAACTTGCTATTTTGAAGAAAAATCTGGGCAGCTAGGGCACATTTTTGATTGCTATAATATTTTTGCTATTTTTCTTAACTATTCTCTATTTTATCTCCATAGGAAGTGGTTCCATGGATCCCTATTTTTGATACTCTTCTTGCTTGGGAGACCACTCCATTAAAAAACATTTTTATTGTTGTTTATGCTTCACATAATGAAACATTTTTTGCTGTTTTAGATTCATTATGTATCCTTGTTGTTGGAAAGATCATTCTCCACTTTTTCTTCCATATAATGGGGCATTTTCATGCATGCTTTCTATTATTTACTTTCTGGAAACATTTTGGAAGCATTTATATTGCTGCTATGTTCTTCCAAGGCTGCGGGCCAGGACTGAAAACCTCTGTTTGCTATTTGTATGCTATTTTAACAGATCATTCTCCATTTTTTTTCTATTTTGAATCCATAGAAAGTGGTGCCTCGATGCTATAATTCTATCTATGGATGTATTTAGGATCTTTTTAATGTTGTTCACAACATATTTTCTTATTCTTTCATTGCTTGCAAGAGACACTATATTTCATTTGCAAGTTCTATTATGCATCACTGTTCTAATTGGTAGATGCCTCTCTGGATGTTCTACTACTGTCTTAATACCTAAAATGACCTATTTCCCTTGTGCTCTAATACCAATTGATGTAGAGGCTAGTGGTGGTTATCAAATCTTCTTAGGAGAATGTCAGGATTCTCCATTGTTTTATAACAACACTTTAATTCTTCCTTCAAAATGGATCAATTCTAGGACCCAACCCACACACTAGACCTATCAATGGCCAATTTCAACATCTTGTACCCCACTAGGCTCCACATCTTTAATTTCTCTTCCACACCTTCATACCCAATCACTCAACCATGATTCATGCCTCATGGTTGTCCTCAAACCAATCATCACATCAACCTTAACTCATTTTATGGGTGTTCCCAAACCTTATAAGGTTCTCAACACATTCCAAGTATCTAAATTAAAAAACCCAAAGTCACTCTTCTTGGTGATTCTTTACCCAAAGCCAATCTTCTCTTCCTAGGCATGTCCTACTAGCCCTTTCCAGCGAGAAATTTGTAGATTTATCCAAATTTTCCCAAATGACTTCCCAAACCAATTAGGGATTCCTCACAAATGGCTCAAAACTCACTTTTAGGATCCACTCTTTTATCATACACCATTTCCTCAACATGACTTAATATATTTCAAAGTCAAAACACACTAAGCCCAAACTCCTGCTGCTATACCCATGGCCCTGAATTCATGCACCTTTCACCCTGTTACCTTACACAAATTTGTAATTACCCTAAAAAATCAATAAAATCCTGCATCATTTGGGTTAATTACATATAATAAAAGCGTTGGATATATCCAAAGCCACATTTACCACATAAAGTGGATGGATCCAATTATTTCATCCTTCGTTCAATGAAAAACAAAATGCTGCTACATGATAGTCACTTAAAAGGAATGAAAAATTACTAATAAATGAATCTAAAGTGCTTAAAAAATATAATAATACTTGTCTCCACACATCTACAAACTTATAGATCAAAGGAACATAGGAAGGACTCCAAAGAATGCAAGAAATTCAATCTTTATTGCTCCAAAACTGTAACAGTCCGTACAAATGGTTCTCAGACCATACCATCCTCTATTCTCTATATTCTCTTTGCCTTAAAAAGTTCATATAAAATTCCTATAACCTCAACCAATCTAAGACATTTAGATCATCTAACACAAAAAACTAAACATGTTTTTGGAGTTCCCCTCCAACTTATAATTGACCATTTGTATTCAAATTTTTGAATTTCAAAAATTATTTAAATAGACTCCTAATATGTTCTAACTTTGTATTTTTTTCCTTTTAGGACCCCAACATCATTAAAAAACTCTTAAAATCATCGATAGACCTAATATTATCCCTCTAGGCCTATTATGCCAAATATTGGCATTTTACATCTTTTTACATACTATGCAACATTACATGTTTTGCATCTTTTACAACATCCTATTACATCTATTACATCAAATGGATCAAAGGCCATATTACATCTTTTCAACTAAATTATATGTTATTTTATCCTTATATGTCATCCAAGTGACCCTTGTTTGTGTTTAGGAGGTGCCCCTGCACAACTTTCCATCCCTAGAGTCAATTGGCTTAGTGGTAAAATCCTCTCTTGTTAACTTAGGTACACACCCAATAGCTAATTATAATATGACCATGCCATCGATGCAATTGGTATAGTGATGTCGTATTAGCTGAATCAAAACACTAATGGGTGCACAATATGATGAGTGTGTTGGGGGAGTTACTATCTCCCTTTTACTTAGATTATCCACTTTCAAAGGTGAACCAGGTGGCTCCTACTCTCTGGAATCTAGTAATGGTCTCCATTTGAGTACATCCTTTGTGTTTGCACAAGAAGAATTTAGGCATTAAGCCCTACCAAGAACCTTTCCATGAGTAGTCACATGAACATTATTGAGACCTCTAGGGCCATACTATATTCTAGGGGAGAGCCAAATATAAGCTCAAATGGTACTGGACTTCCGAGGCTTTGGCCCCAAGAAGAAAATTTGATTAATATGAGTTAGAGTGGTGTGGCTTACACCTCCTTCTTAGGTGGATCATTCTCAAGAGATTTTTGTCTCAACCGGAAGGCCCATCTAAAATTTATGCATGAAAGAAAATGGATAGCAAAGAGAAGGTCTCAATTTTTAATTCTTTCTGAAAGAGGAGAAGAGAATAATCTCCCATTTCTCTCTGTTTTTCCCAAATACATCAAACAGTCCAAATTTTTCCTAAAATATTGCTTTCCTAAGACAATTCAAACATGTCTAGGTTTATGATCTTCTCTAAAAGGAAAGAGAGCATAATCCCCTAATGTTTAGCTCGGCTCATATAAGAAATCTCCTAATTAGAATAGGTGCCTAGATAAACATTTAAAAAGAATGATCGTTTGGTTGATGGAGACTTAGGAAACCTACAAACACCACAATATTAGTAGTCTTAGCCAATTTATTTCTTCTTCAAAATGTCCTACAAGCACAAAAAGGTTAGTGAGTTGCAATAAAGAGTGTTTTCTAGTATCACTTTTTCAAGTGAACATTCTACTAAACGTCTTGCAAAAACATGTTAAGCTGCCAAATTAGAGAAGCAAAAGAAAATCAATTCAAATGAATCCCTAAAAGTTCTCTATATTTTTGAAATGACAGAATACAAAGGATAGACTGGCATCAAAACTCGTACGACAATATAAGACTAACCATGCGACAAACTAGGGAAAAATGATCCCTCGTACGATAATCCCTATATGTTAGTACGACAACATAAATAAGAGGCAGACTTGTATGACAATACATATATCTTGAAATGAAAAACTAATGGTTACTATTTTTTCATACAAGTAGGTATGACATGCCATACAACAATGAGCGTAGTTTTAGAAAAATGTTGAAAATATCATGAATTGGGGCCTAAAACTAGTTCGAGCCCCACGATGGGTGCCAAAGATGTGTGGTAAATGTGGTCTTCAACTTGCAACAACCAAACACTCAATAAACCATTAGCTCAAGGGTTAGTGACCATCAAATTAAAATCTATCATTGTATAACCACCCCAAAATTGGCTTATTTCTTCCTAGATGAAGCGAGTTTGATTGTCAAATAGATGCTCATCAGATTGAAATTTAGAATCAATGACTAGAGAAATCAAAAATGGAAGATTAAAAGGGTGGTAATGATGCATGGACTTGCACATTTTTTCCTCAAGATCATGGAAATGAAATTCTAAATACAACTAAGCTAAAAGAATGATAAAACATGAGTTTAATCTAAGAAATATGCAGCAAAATGCTAAGAATTGAAGCTAATATTCCATTTAAAAGGAAAATACACAACACTAACTACCATGAAAATGCATTCCTACAACATGAGCAAGACCTAGAATCAAAATATAATTAGGATGTTACTTCTAAAATTTGCCTCTCTTTTGAACAAGGAGAGCTATCCCTTTTATAGGAATTTTCTTGAAATGGACGACCGAGATTTAGCCACAAAGGGCGGTTGAGATGCATTTCCATTCAATCCATGTGAGCTTGATCCACGTGGAAGATTGTAGATTGGTAAAAATTGTATTTTTTTGGGGGGAGAATGAGACAAATTTGGTAATTATCCCCTTTTAATTTCTTTTATTTGGATTTTTATGTGCTTACACATGTGCGAGGATGTGTGAATGGGTTCTTTTAATAAAAAGTGTTGGGACGTTTAATTAAATCCTATAGTTCAATCAATTAAATGATTTAAGCTTTGATTGAGGATATGATTTAACAAGTTGATTTAATTATGTAAGCAATTTTGAATAAATAATTACATAATTGCGGTCTAGCAATAAATGCCCTTGGTTTAGGTTTTTTTGAGGCCAATAATCAGATTAGGGGCTATGGGTTTACAAGACCAATTTTAGATGATCATAAAATTGGTTAAGACAGAAAATCATCGTAGGATGTAAAGTTATATTTTCATTATTAGGAAGTTGCATACATTGATAATAGAGAAAATACAAAAAAAGTGCTAAAGTTTGATTTGCAGCCTGAAGTTTGAAATGTACAAGCAAAGGCCTCCTTATGAACATTCACATTTGTCTTCAACTGAGCTTACCAAGTGGTTGTACCACGACCACATAGAACCTTGGGAATAACCTTGTCATTCTTTCAAGATGGAAATTCAGATCTCAAATTCCTAGCTATTGACTTGTGTAAAAACAACGCTCAACAGTAAACCCAACACTACTCCCAAGTGGATAGAATTTTTAGTGATTAAGAAAAGGAAAATTGTTCTAGTTACTTTTCCGCTAGATGATATGGCTAGTAAATTCTTGGGGAAGAACCCCAAATCCAAGAAATTGAAAATCACTTCAGGGATGGAAGTGGATCCTAAAGCAGGGACTAGTTTGCAAAAATAGCTAAACCACTCACCAAAGATGAAGTTCAAGAGCCCATTACTACTGATTTTGAAGTGGAAAAGGTAGATCTTAGGGTGGAAACTAGAGACATACAATTACCATTTCAAAATTTCTATGGAGAAGATGTTCAGTAAGTCATGGAAATATGGTAAAGATAAAAAGGAGCTAAAACAAATGGTAAACATAATGGCCAGATGCATCAATTCTATTCATGGTTCAATCCCATAACCAATTTCTCAAGAGTCGACATCCTTTGATCCAAAGTCCCCGGCCAACCAAAAATTCCTCAATCAAATTCATCGAGGGAAAATGGTAGTAAGAGTATTTGATGAATGGTTGGAAAGTATAGTCCAGCAGGGAAAGAAGTATATCATAGAATCAAGGGAGGTTTATGTTAGAAATTAATCTTTCCTTGGCAAACTATGTAATTAAAGGATAAACCAAGGACATGTCACATATTTGTATTTCCTTTAATAAGGAAATTAGATATTCCTCCTTAAGAGGATTCCTACACATGGAACATACCTAATGTCAATGTGGCACTCATAGAGTATGGGAGTTACATGAAAACTCCTTCACTCATCTCTACTTAAGAGATGCTTCTCACACACTTCTCAAGTTGGCTCTCACAAGTTGGTTCTCATGGGATTTCTTCTCTCTTCTTCTCTCATTCTCATTCTTTATCTCACAATGTTGTAATGAGCTTCTTGCTCAAGATTTATCTCTTTTTTGGCTTCTTGCCTCATTCATATTACAAGAACGAGGGGATTTTCTTAGTTTTCCACTTTCAAAAAAATTGTCTTTGTGTTGATCTTGAGCTCTTTGATGTTTTTGGTGAAATCTATTGAATCGTCCTTCATTCATTGGGTTCTGGTAAAATTCTTATGTCTTGAAAACTCTCTCTTGGATTCTTTCCTTCATAATCTCTATTTGTTTTCTTAATATTTCTAAGATGGTATCAGATCCACTAACAATCCTTCTTTGACTGTTTGAAGGTTTTCATGATCTAACTTTTGTTGCAGGTTTTCTTTTTGAATTTTTTTTTGGGTTTGGATAGTTTACTGCCAAACCCAATTTCTTTTCTCTGGTTTTTTCCTCTGTCGAGAAACCGCAAGGGAAGATTTCAGATTTGCATGTTCTATATTTTAGCATTAAATCGATATTTAAATTTGATTCTAACATATTTTTTTCTTTCCAGCTCTAATGTTTCTTCAGTTTTAAGTTCTAGATTTCTATTTTGTATTCAATTCTTGTTCATAGTTTACATACAGATTTTATAGTTAAGCTTTTGGCTTATTCACAATTTTTTTTTCTAATCATTTGGTGCAGGATTTGATATTATTGCTCATATTTCTCTAACATATTTATTCCTCTGTGTTTTTAGATATCTCTATTTTGTTGCAGACTATAGGGTTATACCATTATTGGATCTTTCAAAAATATTTATATCTTGCATTGTGCAAGTTCTCTGTAAGCTTTCCTACGCTATATCCTTTCCATCTTCATATCTCAGCCTTCTCCTCTCTCCACTTCCCTCGCTAGCTACTTGTTTATCTTTCCTTGTATCTTCAGCCTCCCTAGCGCAACATTCTTGGTATTGTATATAGTTTTTCTTTATATAGTTTTAGTTTTGCATGTTTTTCTGATTCCTCTGAGTGCCCAAGCTTCTCTCACAACCTTTGCTTCCTCTTCTCTGTGGCTAATATTTCTCCAAGCCGCTCTATTTTTTCACAGCCCAGCTGCTCTCTCCCTACTTAGCTCCCCTCTCTCCACCCCTTCTCCCACCCTACCTTCCTTCCTTCTCTTCTCCAAACTCCCCTCACACAAATTTTTCTTTCCCCTCCCTTGTGCTGCATGTTAGCTCATCAACTTGCTTCTCCCTAGGATGCACTCCTCCCTCTGGTTGCCCACACGCCCATTCTCCTCTTCTTTGCAGTGTACCTTAGCTGCCCCTATTTTATCTTTTTCTGCTTTTTTAGTAAGTGCACAATATCTTAGCATTATAGCTCTACTTTTAAACTCTTTTTGTAGCCTTTTCCTTGCAACAACAGTGTAGTGTCCATCATTTCATTGCAGACCTTCTTTCCTGTGGTTTTTATTGTGTTTGGTTGTGTTAGCCATTTCTTCATTTATTATTACTTTTTAATGGTTATTGCAGGTTTCTTTGGCTCTTCATCATCATGATTCTCCTTTATTTTGTATTTTTATTCAACTTTTTATTATTATCTAAATTCAGTTTAATCGTTAAAATTAATTTTAATTAATTTATATTTTTTTTAAATTGTTATACATTTTTTCCTTCTTACTATCTGTTAATATCGGTTTAATCCCATATTCTTTTTGACATTATAATATTATTTCAACTACTAATTCATTATTTAATTGTAATTACATTTTTTTTTCATCAGTTTAACAATATATTTACATTTTGTTTAATATTTAAATTTCTTGCATATTGTTGTTTACTATTCGCGTTAAACTAGTTTTTAAGATTCATTATTGTATTCTTCAACTTGTATTCCAGGTTATATTAATTCTTTATGTCGACATTAATTTCAAAAATTAAATTAACAACTTCCAATTATCATGCTTGGAAGACTCATATAGCCTTTATTTTTCGCTTTAAACATATAATTGATATTGTGACTAGTGCAGATTTTGTTCCCGCTACTAGTGCTTCTAAGGCAGACATTGATGCTTGGCTCACTAAAAATGACGAGGCTTTAGGCCTTATATGAATTTCATTACATCCAAATTTATAAGTATTAATTGCCATTGTACTGAAGCACATGCAACATGGACAATTTTGAAAAACACTTTCAACAGTGGAAATGAATCTCGAATGATTCAACTCCAAGATCAATGGGAGGATCTCAGATAACAGATTTCAAAACCATGGATTAATTTTTAATTAAGCTTGATTCATTTCAAAGTTAACTAACTTGTTTAGGAGTAACTTTATCTGAGACTCGGTTAATTTACATCATTTTAAAAAAATGCCTTCCTAGACAATATCAACAATTAATTACTAATATTCATTCTCAATTATCTCTTCCTTTGTTAGCATCTCAATTAAATTATGCTATCTTTCAACAACTTTTACATCAAGAAGAGGCTAATTTAATTCAATTTGGCACACTTAAAACTAATGAACATGCTTTCATGTCTAGATCGCATAATAATAGATCAAGTTATAATAATCATAATCATAATAATGGTTATCATAATAATAATAATCGGCCCCATTCTAATTATTGTGGGAAAGTTGGTCATGTGATCAATAATTGTTTTAAGAAACTCAAACATGAGAAATCATCTACTCCTAATAATAAAAAATCTCATAATAATAACACTCGCCATGCTTTTACTATTTGTTATGGGATGTCTACTTCTCACTATGATGATAATACTATTTGGGATGAACCATATTATGATGGCTATGTTACTCCAATTATACAATGAATTTTTTATTAGTATTCATGCACTCAATATGGACAGTTGGTAATAGAGTCACAAACAAGACATTCAGTGTAATCACCAAAGTACAGAGTTAACCAAGAGCAAGGATCATGCCTAGGTTAATCGAGTGCAGTGATAACTGAACAGACAGACTATATCGAGCAGCAGTATAACCAAGATACATAGTCTACACCGAGCACCGAAAGACAACATTAACCGAGTGGACTAGAGGCCACACAAAGTTTTTTATGGCACTTCATTCTAGGTAAAAACTTTTTGATGAAATAGATAATTATTTACAACAATCGAGGATAGCATTAATTACAGATTTACAACATTAATTGTTTATATCTCCTATGTCTAGATGATCAAGGTAAATTATGTACACTGTTGATCTTAGGTTAGTAATGTTATTGTAAAGCCCTAATTAGGTCATAGAGTTTGATATATAAATGTATAGATGTTATTTTGTAATTTGTATGTTGATCAAGCAATGATCAAGTAGCTGTCATACTACAGACATTAGAAATCAGACAAGGGTTTTAAGGACATAGACTACATTGCAATAATTAGTTATCAAAAAAGAGGCAAGGCTACCGAGAAGAACATAGTAGAAGGTATTTTCATTCACATTGAGGTGATATATTTTATGTACTTAAAGGATCTATATCAACAATTTTGAGAGTGTATATGTTTAGATCACATTTCTGTTACTCTCTAACAATTGTAATAGACCCCCAAAATCTCTTAACAGAGTAGACTTAACCGTCTTTTTGTAAATCTCTTAACCAAGTGCACACATACTTTGTGTTTAAAAATCCTCACACGAGGTAGATCTAATCGATCTCTTTGTTACTCCTAACAAGGTAAGATCACCAAAAGTGATCAAATCTTTGTAAGCTTTAACAAGCTACTTTATTTGTAAGATTAAAAAAACATAATAAGCATATCTAGGTAACCACAAACCCTAAAAAATATGCTAACCTATCTAATCTAACATTAGAGCTATTAAAATACGAATTAACAAACAATATGCAATAAACATATAAGAACTCCCTTCAAGTGATGCTCAAATGCTCTCCTTTCTTCTCCATAGAGTAGATTATGTTGGTCTTTTGCCAATGACAAAATTGCACAAGTATTGAAAAAGCCACTGTTGAAAGCGATAATACTAGGAGATAGTGGTTCTAAATTTCAATGAGAGGAATGCATCTCAATTTATAAAAAATGAGAGGAAATTAGGTGAATTAGAATCCATAAAACCAATGCATAATAGAGGGAAAATGAGGTAGGAACTTGGAAGCATGATTAGGGGAGAATTGAATGAAGAAACATGGGAGATATCATGAAGCACCTTAATAGGGATATGAATCACAATTAAGGGATATGACAAATCAGGTGGGATTAGGAGGATTTAATTCAATAAATAAATCAATATTCCTCACAAAATCAATAATTAGTATTTATGAAATTATAAAGTCCCATAAATTATAATTAGCCAATTAATTAATTATGAAGACTTGGGATAAGAATGAATAAATATGATTTATTCATAAAGAATAGGGACAAACCTTAGGTTATTCATCCCAAGAGGATAGATTAGTGAATTATCGATCAAATTGAAGGTATTAATGCGCAATTGGTTTGATTTTGATAATATTAATAAGGATTAGGATCAATTTTGATGATTCTAGAATAGTTTAGGAAATCACGAGGCATCGATGAGCTTTGACAATACTCTCACGATAATGATTGGAAGTGATATAATGGAATCAACAAACTTGGATGACGCTAGAGGATAAATAAAGATAGGGAGACATCGATGAAATTGGACAATGCTCCTAAAATGTGAAAGTGACATTAAGGCATCGATGAACTTTGATAATGCTCTCAAAATGATGATTGGCGATGAAATAGAATTGATGAACTTTGAAAATGCTATTGGAGGAATTAAACGATAGTAAGGCATCGATGAACTTTGACAATGATAGAGGATTGATTAAAAGAGATTGATAATACATTGATATGAGTTTGGAATTAAATGAGTTTGGAATGATCATGGATTGATTTAGGAAGATGATCAATTTGGCCAAAATGGGAGAAATGTTAGTAATTGATGACATGGAAGAACGATACAATATTAGTGAATGATAAAGATCAAACACACAATATAGAGGACATGTTAAAAGGGGAAACAAGCATTGAACCATTTTTAGGTGTCTACATTTTTCCCCTCTTTGATACAATGCAATTATGAGCATTGTGTCAAAGAATAATTAAGAATCATGCCCTAGTGGATCGACAGGATGGAGGTAGGATGCCCCCTCAAAAAATTGGGAAAAAATTGACATGAGGACAATATTTTCAAAAGAAAGATGATTTCTAGGATTCACAAAAGAAATGTTAGGCAAAAAGTGGAAATTAGATGAAGAAATGTTAGTAAGATAGAAATATTTTGGATTTCAGAAGTGCAATTATATCATAAGAGATTATTTTGATATTGCAAAACCAGATGCAGTGCGTCATGGCACAAAAGCCAGAGCGAGAAATCCATCCTTTTGTCTAAACAAACATGATGCAGAAAAAGGATGATCTTCTCCGTCCTAAAGCATATAAAAGGCATGCCCCAAAATTTCATGAGATCATCAAACAGGCAGAAGACAAATAAAAAAATGATCATGAACCATCCTAGCTACTCCCGTAAGTTCAGATAATATCATCGAGTAGAATAGGAACATGATCAAAAGAAAAATCAATGAAAGATAAAACACTCACTAAAACAATGTGAGCCAACAACCATTCTACTCTTGTTGTTACTTGCATTAAATGTTCTTTGTTTGATAACTTAGTTTGGAAATTGACTGATTGGATAATTGATTGATAAATTGGACAGATTGATTGGTTGATAGCAAATATCAAAAGATCAAACAAGTCCAAATAGGTTGAAGGTTGAATCACACTGTTTCAGATCGCGCTTATGAGAACATGATTTTGTTAAGCATAGGATTGGTGTTTCTGCCACTGATGTCTGCAAACATGATGATCGTTACATAAAAGAAAGACAAGTATGTACAAATTTATTGCAAATTTTGAAGAAGCTTTTTCAATTTGTAGGGTTTTTGAGATGTTTGAATTTTTTTGTGATGATTTTTTTTCTGGACTTTTTACAAATTTTTAGGGATTTTTCATGACTTTTTATGTTTTTTTATAGATTTTTTCAGCATCTTATGTGATTTTTTAGAGATTGTTTCAAGATCATATGTGATTTTTTTTTGGATTTTTAGCTTCTTATTTGGATTTTTAGGATTTTTTTAGGACATTAAGATATTTACAAGTTGCAAGATTTGAATTGCCCCCAATGTCTAGCAAGGCAGGGACATTGTCAAAGGGGAAATGGAATGGTAGATGGATGAAGGCCAAGGGTCACTTGCATGGGATCTATTTAGGTGCCAAGGAATATCCAAGAAATGGGATAACAATTTTTGTGCCAAGTGAAGGGACTGGTTAAGACAATGATAGGATAAGGAAAATAGTGTAGCGGATGGAATGTGAGAAATGGACATGTCAAGAGGTTTTTCTTGGAAAACATGTTTTTGCATTGAACATCCTTATTGTCATCAAGAATAAGAAAGGTATTTGGATAGGACACTGTTAGGACCTGGACATGATAATGATAGGATATGGACAGGAAAATGATAAGATAGGGATAGGATATGCAAGATTAGTAGGGATAATGTGAATGGATTTGGAATATGGATGAAAGGTTGCGATAGGATAGGCAATGTAGACCAAAGGGATCAAGAAAATATAAGAATATAAGACATGCAATGCTTCAAGGAAGATTTGTAACCGTGTCAAGATAAAATTTGGGGAAGAGGGGATAGGATAATGGATGTGAAAGGCATAGGATAATGGAGAACATGCTGGGGATAATGGAGGATAACACCAATGAAATCTGCCCCCAAGTATAGACTGCAATAAGTTCATAGAATTACACATGACACATGTTTGCGAGGTTTTCATCATGGTACTTCCCCAAAGTGCCTATTTTCCAGGTTTTCACTATTGGACAAAATTATTTTCTCTTTATTTCCTTTTTTGTGTTACCAAGATGCATGTGTGCTAGGTTTTCATCAAGGAAACTTTTCTTTTTCATTTCTTTTTCTTTTTTCTTTTTTTTTTGACATTTTTGGAAGAAATTGGACACATGACATGACATGTATGGAGGACTCAAGAGCCTTACTCTTTGAAATGTGTTTTTGAAAGATATTGCGCAAAGACATTGGTAGGGTAATGACAAAGGGATATGAAGTGGGTGATTGGATAAGGATGGGACAAGATTTATGCAAAGGATTGGATAGGTTAGATGAAAGGTTGGAAAATAGGTGTTGGATAATGGAGGGAGTGAAAGAAGGATGAATGTTGAATGGATGGATATGGGTGCAAGAACAACATTGGCACACACCTTGAGGGGTGATGGAGTGATGGAGGAAAAATAGATTTTTGAGTTTGAATGATTAATGAAGGAATGGATATGGATTTTGGGACACAAGGACCCAAAATGGATTTGGAAGATGGAAGACATTTAGATGGAGAGATACCAACTTTGGATGCCAATTTGGAATTTTCTTTGGGAATCTGTGCTTCAAGGAGCTTCTTGGGAATCCACATGCTTTTTAATTTTTCATTATTTTGTGGGTCCTTAGAATGCATTGATTGCATAAGAGATTTAGGAACCCATATGGCTTTTGAATTTATTTTTTTCTCAATGGACCTTTATGGCCTTTTGGAATTTTATTTTAGAATTACATTTTCCTTTTTTTGTACATGTTGATTATGCTGGACATGTTGATCCTTGATAGCATGTGGATTGCTTGATTTGTGGATTTTATTCTTGGCATCCAAATTGATTTGAAATGGAATGGAATTCATGGATGGATAGGAATTGTATGGAGGCATTTTGGATGGATGGAAGGTTCTCCAGAGTGTATGCCTTTTCTGACTTGCATGTGGGAAAGGGTAAGGGGATTTTGAGCTAGTGGATGGAGGAATATATGGATCTAAGATGGATGGAAGGGTTGAAGGGGTAGGTATACGTCTGGATTTGGATTTTGAAGGGATACCAACGCCTTGGGATGTAGATTTATTATTAAGACCATGGCCATTTGAATTTTCTTGGACACATAAGGGTTTTAATATACCTTTTGCATGGAGGTCTAACCCTTTGACTTGATAATTCTTTCTTTGACTAGTAGGATACTTGCTACAAGGTGTGAGTCCATTATTATGAGATGTGAATGATATGGAAGGAGTTATAGGACCATAAGGTGTACTAGACTCAATAAAAATAGGGTAACCCATTTGAAGTGTAAGGGGTTCATGAAAAACTTGCATAGATGTGCTTGGATTACAAGGGGGATTTGAAGGATTAAGACAAGGAGAAGAATGGATGGATGGATCTTGAGCAGGATCTAGAAGAATAATGAGATCTTTTAGGGGATCCAAAGGGGTGATGGGATCTTTTGGAGGACATGAATCTGAAGGGACACCTTGATATTGACTTGGAAAGGGATATTGGGAAGACATGGAAGGGAGATCATGATCTTGCTTAGGAAGTGAAAGGTTAATTAGATTTGGAAGAATATTTTGGTTTGGGAATGGAAGGGGATCATCTTGAATAGGAGAGTTAGGGATAATAGGATCATCATGAGGCTCAAGGGGAATGGGATACTTCTCAACAATTGGGGGATTTGTCATCATTGAGATCTTGATTAGAAAAAGGAATAATAAGCATAAAAAGGCATAATAAGCATCACATCGGGTTCATCGAGGAATAAAAAGCATATCCTAATCATTTCAGAATTGTTTGGACTCATTCCAACCATTCTGGGGGATTGTCCAAGATCATTGATGCCTAATTAACTCAATTTTCAAATCGATCGAACCCTTTTCTAAATCCAATCAATCTTGCCATCATTCTAGGGGCATTGTCCAAGTTCATAGATGGTTCATATCCCTTTAATTAGCTATTTGATAACATTGTCAAACTTCATCGATGTTATCATTATCAATCTATCATTATCAATTCAATAGTGTTGTCCAAGTTCATCATTTCTATTTTTGATCATTATTATTTCGGGAACATTGTCTAAGTTCATCGGTGTTTCCCTATTCCTATTTCAATCCTATGGCGCCATCAAAGTTCATTGATGTTGTTCAATCATTTTCAAACATTATTATTTGGGCGCATTGTCAAAGTTCATCACTGCCTCAAACCTATCATAATTCTATCAATATTATCAAAACCAATTCAATTGTACATTAATACCTTCAATTTGATTGATAATTTACTAATTTATCCTCTTGGGATCAATAACCTAAGATTTGTCCCTATTCTTTATGAATAAACCATATTTATTTATTCTTATCCTAAGTCTTCACAATTAATTAAATTTTAATTAAATTAATTGGCTAATTCTAATTTATGGGATTTTATAATTTCATAAATGCTAATTTTGATTTGTGAGGAATATTGATTTATTTATTTAATTAATTCCTCCTAATCCCACCTAATTTTTCATATCCCTTAATTGTGCTTCATATCCCTATTAAGGTGCTTCTTTATTTCTTCCATATTTCCTTATTCAATTCTCCCTTAATTGTGATTCATATCCCTATTAAGGTGCTTCATGATATCTCCCATATTTCTTCATTCAATTCTCCCCTAATTATGCTTCCAATTTCCTATTAATTTGCTTCCATCCTTATTCTTCCATTTTCCCTCCATTATGCATTGATTTATGCATTCTAATTCTTCAATTGTCTCTCATTTCTATAAATTGAGATTCAATTGTCTCATTCAAATTTGGAACCACTACCTCCTAGTATTCTCACTATCAATTTGTGCTTTCAAATTATTTATGCAATTGTGTTATTGTCAAATAGAAACATCAAATCTACTCTATGGAGAAGAAAGGAGAGCATTTGAGCATCACTTGAAGGGAGTTCTTATGTTTTTATTACATTTTGTTTGTGAATTCCTATTTAAATGGCTCTAATGTTAGATTATATAGGTTAGCATATTGTTTAGGGTTTGTGGTTATCTATATATGCTTATTATGCCTTTTTCTGGTCTTACATTTTGGTTTGGGATTCGAAGATTGTATATGTTCAGATCACATTTCTTTTACTCTCTAAAAATTGTAATAGACCCCCAAAATATCTTAACAGAGCTGACTTAACCATCTTTTTGTAAATCTCTTAACCGAGTGCACACATAATTTTCTTTAAAAAATCCTCACACGAGGTAGATCTAATCAATCTCATTGTTACTCCTAACAGGGTAAGATCACCATAAGTGATCAAATCTTTGTAAGCTTTAATAGGCTACTTTATTATCTGCAATAGTGAATTTTTGTGGGTCTCATCCCCAGTGTCATTTTTACCTTCTAACAGGGGTTTTCTGCAATACCAAAATACTAGTGTCACGAGTACTTAATTTCTTGTATGTGTATTGTTTATTTTACATGCATTTACATTTCAACAGTGATACTATATATTTGGTATATGCAATCTACTCAGTCAGTTATTATAGAACATTTGGTTAAAAGATTTTAAGGGTACTGATTCACCCCTCCCCTCTCAGTACACACCTCTCCATTATCCCAAAAATTGGTATCAAAGTCTATTCTCTTATTTTGAAGGTTTAATCGTTGAAGAGAAAATATCTTACAATGGAAAGGTATACTCTTGAAAAAAATATTGAAAATCAAAAGTTACAGTTGCAGATCTATGTTGAGCAATACAAAGAAGCCAAAGAGAAACTTAGGGAGTTTTTGATTAAGAGAAAGGAAATGGCACTTCATTGTCATGAAACTGATTATCATGAAGAAGATATTCATGACCCATTTGACACATCTGGATCTGAATTTGGTAGCATGTCTGATGCATCTGAAGGAATCATATCAAAGCTATCTAAGAATAATCAATGCCTTATTGATCAAGTGAAAGCACTACAGATCATTCAAGACACTCAAATGGTCATAATGGTTGAAGTCTTGAACAAAGCTAAGAAATATGAACATGAAAAGGATATGGTTGTTAAGGATAGGAGACAATTAACTGAAAAATTACAAGAAAAAGAATCTGAGATATTGAATCTTACACAACATTACTTTGAGGTTACCAATCAAGTGGTTGCAATGAGTCATAAGGCAAACCGAGTAAATACTGAGCTTGCTAGAAAAAATAGAAGACATTGATGAACTGAAAGAAGTGAATGAAAATTTGAGAAATGAATTGAAGATCCTACAACAAAAAAATGAATTTATTAAGAGATCAGAAGATGGTACTAAGAGAATGGATGAATTTATTGTTGGAGATTTGCTTCTGTGCAAATAATTGATTGTATGTTTGTCATTGATGACAACATATAATATACAGTAGTGTTCTATATGAAATTATTAGTACAGATGTTCTGGATCTATGTGTGTTCATTTCCATGGTGTATACATGTTCTAGATGCTATGTGAATTCATGCCGAGTCAGATATGAAGTTTCAGTTGAGATATGTTAATTAGTTATGACAGTTACAAAGATTGAAGACTATCTGTGAAGAGCTGACGTAATTACATTATTTCTTGAGTTGCGCCTATCTTTGGGATATGTGCATTTGTACTCATGTTTAGTTATGCGTTAAATATAATTATCTAAAGGTGCCAAACATGTTCTATCAGAATCATGAAGTTGGAGTTAATTTGGTGGAGCTGACTTTGTGAAGCGTCACGTCTATTCAGTATGAGTTGCGTGTTTCTAATCAGGTTGTATGGATGATGTGGCCAACTAAAGAAGTATTAAAGGGACTCCTAGAGCCAACAAAGATCACATCCTTTGGAGAAGATACTTATAGTAGTTCATTTGATGAACACCAAATGTGAATGAGAAGAATAAAGACAGAAAAAGAGCAGGACAGAATGTTTGTTGTTCTGGGACAGTAGAGACATTTCGTTCATCAAGAAAAGATCTATGTAAAGAAGAAGTGGAAGTATAAAACACACTGGAACTGATCAAGATAGCAGGTCTACTCTAATAATTCATCTATTAGATATAGTGTATATCTGTTCTACTGAAGGTTGTAGCCTTCATCATTTTAGCAGTGAGCTTTTGGACAGTGAGTCCTCACCCCTAACAGGGTTACTTGTAAAAGAATCCTAACAGGGTCCGACCTTTAACCAGTTCTCTGTACTTATTGCATTATAAAGAACAAATCCTAACAGGGTTGCAAGATCTCTTAACAGGGATAATTATACTAAAGTACAGTTCTTTGTGGGTGCTAATTCCCATAGGGGTTTTTACCTATTTGGTTTCCCCATAACCAAAATTGTTGTGTTCTCTATTGTGCAATATGAATGAGCATTTACTTTATGTTAATTATATCTAAGAAAAGAAAAGAATTAAAGTAGCTAATAACTAACTCAACCCCCCTCTCAGTTATCCTTTGGGACTATTCTAACAATTGGTATCAGAGCCAAGTGCCTTGGAGAGAAAGCCTAATAGCTTAACGTAGATCAGATGGCATACTTCAGGAAAGAGAGTCCTAAGTTCGATGGAGAAAACTATATTGACTTGAAGAACAAAATGATAACACATCTTCAGTGCATTGGATTTGAGATCTATGAGATTTACACTCAAGAAATTAAAGCTCCCACCTTAAAAGACCTTACAGAAGATGACTCTACAGTCAAACAAAAGGAATTATTCACTAATAATGTAATCACCAAAGAAGCCCTAATCAGTGCCGTATCCGAGAGTGAATTTTTTGAGATCAAGAAAATAGATAAAGCATACTCTATTTGGAAATACTTAGAATATATGTTTGAAGGAGACATTCAAGCAAAGAATGCACGCTGAAAGACATGGAAGAAAAGGTACAACAACTTAGAGATGCTACCTGAAGAAAACATTAGAGCCTATAATCAAAGAATTATTGAAGCAGTTTCAGATATCAGGAACAATGGTGGAGAAATTTTAGAGGAAGGTATAATGGACAAACTAATGACCACAATAATATAAGACTATGAGAGAGAGATCAATATCTTAGATGAGACTATGCAATTTTCAAAAGAATTCAAGAGAGAGACTTTGATCAGCAAAATATCTGCATTTGAGATATCAAGATTGAAGACTGAACCCAAAAGTGAGACAACTTTCAAAGCTTCAATCCATAGCAAGAAATCCATAAGAAGCTCTAGTAATAATGAAGAAGTGGATACAAAACTAGAAGAAATAATTGCTATGATTGCCAAGAAAGAAAGGAAAGGTAAAGGGAAATATGAAGGAAAACTACCATTCAAATTTTTTTCATGCAACAAAGTTGGTCAGTTTGCATCCAAGTGTCCTACAAGAGTCAAGAAGTTCAGATCATATTACAAGCCCAAGTACACTAAGGAATGTTATCATGCTGAAGATGGTGTAACTGATGATGATTAAGGAGAAGATGAAATTGGTTTTGTTTCCATTAAAGACATTGAAAAGATGCTTGAAGAAATGGAAAAAGAAGATGAAGAAAAAGAATAAGAGTTAGCATTAGTTTCAAAAGTTGACATCACAACTGACTTGATCATTGACAATAGATGTTCACACCACATGAAAGGAGACAAAGATAGATTTGTACATTTGGACAAATACAAAGGTGGCATGGTTAGATTTGGGGATAACACTCCCAAACCTATCATAGGCAGAGGTTCTATAACCTTAGATGGAAATAATAAAATAGATGATGTTCTTTATGTTGATGGTTTACATCATAACTTACTAAGTGTTTGACAGTTGGTTGATAAAGGATATCAGTTGGAATTCAAAAACAACTAGTGCATCATTAACAACAAAGGAGACATGATTTTTTCAGGCTCAAAAACCAAAGGTAATGTCTTTCAGCTGCATTCAGAAGTAAGTTGTTTTGTTGCAAAAGTAGATGACAGTTGGCTATGGCACAAGAGACTTTGTCATATCAATTTTGACAACATGGTCAAGATAAGTAATGCAAAGGAAGTAAGAGACCTTCCAAGTATTGCAAGACCAGTTGAAACCATGTGTAAGGAATGTGTGATGGGGAAGCATGTGAGGACCTCATTCAGGAGAAAACAAGACTCTACAGAAAACAAATTATATCTGATACATATAGACCTATGTGGACCTACTCAAACGAGATCTTACTACGGAGAAAGGTATTTAATTTTTTTTGTTGATAATTTCTCAAGGATGATGTGGGTTGCATTCTTAAAAGACAAATCTGAATCTTTTGAGAAGTGCAAAGTGTTCAAAGCTAAAGTTGAGAATGAATCTGGACAAAAGATAAAATGTCTGAGATCTGATAGAGGAGGAGAATTCATGTCTGACCAGTTTTATGATTACTGTGAAGAACATGGAATCAAGAGACAGTTAAGTGCACCTAGAACCCCTCAGCGAAATGGGATTGCAAAAAGAAGGAACATAATAATACTTGACACAGCATGCACTATCATGATTGAAGGAAAGGTTGCTCATACTTATTGGAGAGATGTGATCAATACAACAGTCTATACTATCAATAGAATACAATTAAGGCCAGGTGCAGACAAGACACCCTATGAACTTTGGTTTGGTAATGTACCTACTATAAAATAATTTAGAATCTTTGGAAGCAAGTGCTACATCAAGAGAGATGATAGCATTGGCAAGTTTGA
>MU223181.1:1346325-1357022 GCA_018584345.1 Thuja plicata | reverse complement strand
AGAAGATAATTGAAAGTACTCATGTGAAGATTGATGAGAAGTTTATGATTCAAGAAAGATATTATGACTATGCTCCCATGATTGAAGATGAGCCTAGACCCATCAATAAGGACACAGTTATTGAAGACATGTTTGACTATATTGATGTTTCATGTAACAATCCTGAACCAAGGGAAGAAGAATCATAGATTACAGATGAAAGTATCACTCCTAAGAACTCAAGATACACATCCAAATACCACTCTAAGGAAGATATCATTGGAGATCAGAGTGCAAAATTCTTGACTAGATCTAGAGAAAAAGGTTCAACCACTGATGAAGAGGTATGCTTACTCTCACAAATTGAACCCTTAAGTGTTGAAGATGCGTGCAAAGATTCAGATTGGCAAAGTGCCATGAAAGAAGAATTAGATCAAATAATCAAGAATGAAACATGGGAACTGGTCCCTAGACCTCATGACAAGAACATGATTGGAACAAAATGGATATTTAGGAACAAAATGAATGAAGAAGGCATACTGGTAAGGAAAAAAGCAAGATTAGTATGTAAAGGATATGTGCAGAGAGAAGGAATAGACTACATTGATACATTTGCCATTGTGAGAAAACTTGAAGCTATCGAGTTATTTTTGGCCTATGCAACATTCAAGAACTTTAAGGTGTACCAAATGGATGTCAAGTCATCTTTTCTAAATGGTGACTTGAAGGAAGAAGTTTTCATAGAGCAGCCTAAAGGATTCAAACTTTCAGATAAAATAGACATGGTATGTAGATTAAAGAAAGCACTTTATGGACTTAAACAGGCCCCAAGAGCATGGTATGAGAGACTTATGGTTACTTAACAAAGATAGGATTAAGAAAAGGAGCAGAAGACTGTAATTTATTCATAAGAGAGACAGATGAAGGAATACTACTCATTTCTATTTTTTTTGATGACATTATCTTTGGAGGTAATGACAAACTTAGTGCGGAATTCACCAAAGAAATGAAAAGTGAATTTGAAATGAGCATGATTGGACCTATCAAATACTTTCTTGGATTGAATGTAAAACAAACAGACAAAGGCATTAATAAATTAGTCTAAGTATGTGAAGGAGATGTTGAAGACTTTCAAGATGGAAGATCGCAAACCAGTAAGCACCCCCATGATAATAGGAAGCAAGCTTTCTAAAGATGATGATTCCATAGTAGTTGAAAAGACCCTATACAAGCCTATGATTGGAAAAATCATATATCTTACCAAATCTAGACTTGATATTTCTAATGCAGTTGGCACTGTTGGAAAATTTGCAGCTGAACCCAAGAAAAATCACCTAATGGAAATAAAAAGAATATTCAGATACTTAAAAGGGACTATTGACTATGGTTTAAGGTATCCTAATTCAGAGAATATACAACTTCATGTGTACATAGATGCAGATTGGGTAGGTTGTGTTGATGACAGAAAGAGCACATCAGGAGGAGAAGTATTTCTTGGAGACAGATTGGTCACTTGGACAAGTAAAAAGTAGAATTGTATCTCTCAGTCAACAACAGAAGATGAGTATGTTGCAGCAGCATTGAATTGTTCAACAATGGTTTGGATCAAACAGATGATTAAAGACTTTGGTATTCAGATTGATTATCCTATTGTTAATCACCGTGACAACACTAGTACTATCAATATGTCAAATAACCCTGTGATGCATGCAAAGACAAAACACATTGAGATCAAATACCATTTTCTAAGAGAAAAAAATGCAGACAGAGAAGTAGAGTTGGATTATGTGAGCACTAAAGAACAATTAGAAGATATTTTTACAAATCCATTAGCAAAATATACTTTTGAGTATCTCAGGGAGAAGTTGGGAGTAATTCCCTTTCCTGAGTCTGATTAGAACTTGCAGCAAGAACATTAGTCCTTGGTGACTGATGAATGGTTGATTACTCTACTTCTGGAGTAGTACCTATGCTTAATGGTGTTTAACACCCTTTGTCATTGATGTCAAAGGGGGAGTATTAGTAAGGGGGAGCATATACTCTGGGGGAGTATATAGAGCAGCAACAGTGAAGAGGAACTTTTGATGAGGATATTGAGAAGATTGTAAAAAGAAGGAAGACTCTTTGACTTGATGATATCAAATGTTACCATAAATGTCAAAGGGGGAGATTATTGGAGATTTGCTTCTATGCAAATAATTGATTGTATGTTTGTCATTGATGACAACATATAATATATAGTAGTGTTCTATATGCAATTATCAGTACAAATGTTCTAGAGATATGCATGTTCATTTCCATGGTATATACATGTTCTAGATGCTATGTGCATTCACGCTGAGTGAGATATGAATTTTCAGTTGAGTTATGTTAATCAGTTATGACAGTTACATAGATTGAAGACTATATGTGAAGAGCTGACGTAATTACATTATTTCTTGAGTTGTGCCTATCTTTGGGATATGCATGTTTGTATTCATGTTTAGTTATGAGTTAAAGATAATTATCTAAAGGTGCCAAACATGTTCTGTCAGAATCATGAAGTTGGAGTTAATTTTGTGGAGCCGACTTTGTGAGGCGTCACATTTATTCAGTATGAGTTGCGTGTTTCTAATCAGGCTGCATGGATGATGTGGCCGACTAAAGAAGTATTGAAGGGACTCCTAGAGCCAATGAAGTTCACATCCTTTGGAGAAGATACTTATAGTAGTTCATTTGATGAACGCCAAATGTGAATGAGAAGAATAAAGATAGAAAAAGAGTAGGATAGAATGTCTATTGTTTTGGGATAGTAGAGACATTTCATTCATCAAGAAAATTTCTATGTGAAGAAGAAGTGGAAGTATACAACACACTGGAACTGATCAAGATAGCAGGTCTACTCTAACAGTTCATCTATCAAATATAGTGTATATCTGTTCTACTGAAGGTTGGAGCCTTCATCATTTTAGCAGTGAGCTTTTGGACAGTGAGTCCTCACCCCTAACAGGGTTACTTGTAAAAGAATCCTAACAGGGCCTGACCTTTAACCAAGTCTCTGTACTTATTGCATTGTAAAGAACAACTCCTAACAGGGTTGCAAGATCTCTTAACAGGGATAATTATACTGAAGTACAATTCTTTGTGGGTGCTAATTTCCATCGGGGTTTTTACCTATTTGGTTTCCCCATAACCAAAATTGTTGTGTTCTCTATTGTGTAATCTGATTGAGAATTTACTTTATGTTAATTGTATCTAAGCAAAGAAAATAATTAAAGTAGCTGATAACTGATTCACCCCCCCCTCTCAGTTATCCTTTGGGACTATTCTAACATTTCTAAACTATCAAAGAATATTGAACAACAATACTGGATTAGGGTACACCGAGCAAGGAGAATCATCTAATCAAGATGAACAGAGAGATATTCACACAAATCTAAAGCCTAAGAAGCCCTCTTTCCATCATTATGGAAAACTCAGCCACACATCAAATGTTTGCAAAAGTAAAACAAAATTTATTCCTAGAAACCCTCCTAAATTTAATGGTAGTTGCTATAACTGTAATAATAATGGATACAAAGCACATTATGTAGAGCCAAGTTGAACAAAAAATAGAAGAGACCATACATGGATAAATATTGTCAGAATTGCAACATGCATGGTCATACATCACAAGCATGCAGGAAGAACACAAAGTAAATCTGGAATCCTAAAGGACAAGAACATGTAAATAAACTAAGAGGATAAGGAAATGCTTATGCATGGGATTACAAAACTTGGAGCAGCAGTACAACATGTGGTAAATATGGTCATATAGAAGATAATTTTATGAGACAATTCCGAACTAAATCTAGGAATTGGTCAAATTCTGGAATGGCATGCTCTCACTGTTACAAAGTTGGTCACCTAAGCAAAGATTGTGCAGATTGAATAAATACTTATGGAAATGGTAATACAATTGAATAAATTGTAAGGATCAGAAATCAAATGTGGATAAGAGCATCAAATGATAATGTAGGACCAAGCACAATAGCTAGTGACACCTCATCTGATGGATTAGGTGGCCCCGCTGTTTCCACCTGAGAAATACAAGCAAGTATGGAACTATGTTTTACAATGTTATATCTTACATTAGTTCCTATATTCAATGCACAAATTCCAAATTATCATGAATGAAGATGCACTATGGTATTATACTTTTGATTACTTTGATCTAGTTGAGTCGGTTAATATGTACCGAGTTAGAAATGTCAGTCGGTAAAAATGTGAAGAGACAACCAAGTTGGTATGAAAACCAAGTATATGGTATACTCACCAATCTAAAGTATTTTAAGTGTTAACTGAGCTTAATGTTTGTACACCGAGTATTTGGTGAAGCACATTTATTACACCGTGCTAAGTCATTTGCTATAAATTTGATCAATGTGAACTCATTTGTTCACACCACGATCACAGAGAAGAATAGAGAAAAGAGAGAAAAGTTGAAGTAGAGAATTTTCAAGCATCATACAGAGATTCAGAGCACATTCTGACCACATAGAGGTTAGTCAGTACAAATTCTACTATCACCCAGTTATTCAAACACCGTTCGTGCAAACCCTAAACCAAAGATAATGACATCCACATCTTGAATGATGAAAGCGAAGATGGAGAAGGATAAAAATATTGTTTTAGTGAAGAACTACACCTACACAAAACCAAACTACAAGATCCATCCATAGGTTTCAGCCTATCCCAATGACAAAGGCGTGTTTTCATTGATTTCACCTAGGGTTTTGTTAGTCCAAGATGTACGCGCCTACATTCACTACAAAATAGGTGAAATTGGAGATTTTGAGATTATTTCTAATTATTAGAAGCTATGCATAGATGGGAAGTTGAAGGAAGAGCATAAAAATCTGGAGGTTAAAGGGTTAACCAATGCCCTAAATTTCTTGAATGTATTCAAGACTGAGTGGATCCAAATCATTTTGAGCCGAGTACATGATGGAAATATGTGGATGGATGAGTCCAAGAAGATAAAAAAGGATGTTATTCATGCCGTGACTAGGTATCTTATATGTGATAAATCATAATCCCTAAGGCATCTACCAATAGTTGATATTGAAAAGTTAACAAAAGACAAATGGGACAGTAGAGTTCTGAAGGTAAACTGTATCAGTGATCTTGAACTGAGATTTGAAGCATATGTCATTGGCTACAAGTTTTTCCAATCAAGTGGACCAAAACAATGTCCCTTGTGGAGATGTATACATAGCCTACAAAATTGTAAAGAAAGGACTACAACTTGATTTCACTGAACTATTGCAGAGGCAACTTGAAGAGAACATGAGGACCATATGATCAGTAAAGTTGATCACATGTAAGTTCATTTCTCTAATACTATGCACATTCTTCTATCTACAAAATTTCTTTCCCTCAGTCGGTAAAGTTAAGTGGAAGTCACAATGACTGATTACAATGCAAATCGATGACTTCATCTCAAGTATAGGGGAGAACTTTGAACCTGTTATGAATGAATATTTTGTTAAGTTCAAAGCTAGGATGGAAAAGAGATCCAGGATTCCATAATAGTTGGTAGAGAAATATAAAGATGAAATATGTTTTTTTATTATACACCTACACTACCTTAATCAAAGTAGTACAACCGAGGAAAGCATGGCTACCTTCGCTATATTATGAATTAGATATTGATGTTGCTTCAGAATCTATTGAAAAATTGTTGAATGAACCTATTGATAAATCTTCCATGAGATTTGACACATATGATGAAGCAAAGACCAGAATATCTATTGGTCTACAAGTACAGAAAATAAAATGGAAGAAGACCAAAATTATTAAGTCATTGAAGAGAAAAATTGCAATCAAAGATGAACATTTAGAAAAATCATAAGATGAAACCGAGGATCAGAATTCAGTTGGTCAAGGAGAAGAAACTGAACATGATACTGATGCTACCGAATCAAATGAACTAGAGGATAAGGCACCTAAGGCCAAAGGGGAAAAATTATAAAGACTAAATATCCACCAAAGATGAGATCACAATCGGTGACTAAGGATTCACCACCTTTGAAGAAAGGTATTGCAAAAATAACAAGACCCTCACCAAAGTTCACATACCAAACAAGGAAATAGAAGGGCACAACTGAGAATCCAGCCCTGAGACATAGGAATACATATGTAAGGAACAAGAATGACAAGGATGATTCTGATGAAAATCCTAATCAATTCAAAGTTGTCCATAAAAAACCATCATAGACGATTGATGAAATTGCAGAGGCAATCAGATCAACCAGACAACTAAGACATCCTAAGATACAAGCATATGAAGATCTGTCTATTGAGAATAAAGTTAAACTTGAAGAAGAAATCATAGGTATGATGATCAAATTCAAAGAAGTTCCCTAATACTATCCATAGTTATCTAATACTATGCACATTCTTCTATCTACATAATTTATTTCCCTTAATTGGTAAAGTTAAGTGGAATTCACAATGACTGATTACAATGCAAATCGGTGACATCATCATAAGTCTAGGGGAGAAATTTGAACCTCTTATGAATGAATATTTTTCTAAGTTCAAAGCTAGGATGGAAAAGAGATCCAGGTTTAAGAATAATTGGTAGAGAAATATAAAGATGAAATATTTTTTTTAGAAGACACCTACACTATGTTAATCAAAGTAGTACAACCAAGGGCAACATGGATACCTCTGTTAGATTATGAATTAGATATTGATGTTGCTTTAGAAGATATTGAAAAATTGTTGAATGAACCTGTTGATAAATCTGCCATGAGATTTGGCACATATGATGAAGCAAAGGCCATAATATCTATTGGTCTACAAGTACATAAAATAACAAGGAAGAAGAACAAAATTGTTAAGTCATTGAAGAGAAAAATTCCAATCAAAGATGAACATTTGAACAAATCAGAAGATGAAACTGAGGAGCAGACTTCAGTCAGTCAAGGAGAAGAAAATAAACATGATACTGATGCCATTGAATCAGATGAACTACAGGATAAGCCACCTAAGTCCAAAAGGAGAAAAAGTATAAAGACTAAATCTCCACCAAAGACCAGATCACAACCGGTGACTAAGGATTCATCGCCTTTGAAGAAAGGTATTACAAAAATAACAAGACCCTCATCAAAGTTCACATACCAACAAGGAAACAGAAGGGCACAACTGAGAATCTAGCCTTGAGACATAGGAAGAAATATGTAAGGAACAAGGATGACAAGGATGATTCTGATGAAAATCCTGATTAATTCAAAGCTGTCCATAACAAACTGTTATAGATGATTGATGAAATTATAGAGGCAATCAGATCAATAAGACAACTAAGACATCCTAAGATACAAGCATATGAAGATCTGTCTATCAAGAATAAATTTAAACTTGAAAAAGAAATCAAATGTATGATGATCAAATTCAAACAAGTTCCTGTTGAATTTTCTACTTGAATTCCCTCTAAATTATATGACAAGATATCAGTACATTGTTTATATGTACTCACCACCAAGAAACATATGAGAGTGGAAGCTCTCATTCTAATTGAGGCTGATTATATAGTTGAGAAAATAGGTAGTCTAATGCAGCAGTATGCCAAGGAATTTCCTAAAAAGGAAAGGACATTGAATATATTACAAGGAAACTTAAAGGAAGTGGATATTGAGAGCACCCAAATATGGAATAAACTGCTGAATCCACCTGAGGAAATGATGGACACTGAGGAAGCACAAGATATAGCATCTACAATTGACACCAAAGTAGATCGACTAAATACAAAACTAATTGATGTTAATGATGCAGATGTTAACAATGTACTGGATGGAATTCCTCAAACTTTGACTAATATGAGTCACCCAGAGATCACAATAAATGACATTATAGAAGGTGATCCTGATGATAAGGCAAAGGAAGATGAGATAGTCAGAGAAACTAAGACTATAGATGAAAAAGACCCATAAGATGTCACTCGAGATAATGTACAAGGACAGTTACCTATTTTGGTCCAAGCAATTGAAATTGAGAGTGAAGCACGGTAGAAGACACCCGAGAAGGTCACATATACAAATGTAGACAAGGGTCATACTCACAGTAAAGAGACCAAGCATAGTGTTGGAACAACACAAGGTGATGCACCAAAAGAAACCATGGATGCATAAGAAAAAGGTGAAGGTAACACAGACAAAATGATAGACACTTCTACCATAGACACAAGGTCATTTACCGAGGCACCTCACCAATTCATTACACTGAGTACCAAGCCAACAAAGATAGAAACTAAGAAAAAGGCTCAATTGGCAAGAAGAAGAAGAAGAAGGAGAAGAAGAAGAAGAAGAAGAAGAAGAAGAAGAAGAAGAATAAGAAGAAGAAGAAGAAGAAGTTACATTGGATGAAATCAGAGAGATTCCAACATGGGATCCAAGCACACTTGACCTGAAACATTGAAGACATATGGTGAATTATGCACCAGCAAAGCAACACAAGACAAGATAAGGCAAGAACTCAAGAATACACATGTCCTAGAGACTGCCAAGGAGATCCTCATGCAAGTTATTTCTGATGTGAATATTGATGAGTCATCCTCTATACTCGATCAACTTGCACTGCTCATCGAGGCAATTAGAAAATCGAATATTGATGCCGAGAAGAAATTGGAAGAATGAGCAGAGAAGAAGATCCCATAAAAAGTTACAAAGAAGATCAGCCAGGCAGTGGTAGTCAATAAGGTAACTCTGTCTGAATCTATAAGTGGTTTAGAAACTATTATATCTGAAGTCATTACAATTCTACAACAATTATGCATGTTAGATCACTTCACTACTGAGATTAGTGAGAAGATAAAGCAGATAGATCAATATCTCAAGGATAGTGCAAATAGTCTATCAACCAAGGAACATGCATTGCAGATATATTATACAAAGGTACTCCAAAAAAAATGGTTGAGACTCGATTTGAAGAAAGAAGAGGAGACAATCAGAGAAAATGTAACCGAGCTCCAGGGAATGTTACTACCGCATTTGGTGATGATGTAGAAACATGTGACATTGGAAAAGAACTTAATCTCCACCCTTGAATTTTTAGTGACAGAAAGAATATATGATATGCATGCTTAGATAAGCTTAGAACTATTAACCCTCGAGCATTTAAAGGAAGACTGGGAGAAGCTACTGGAAACACTCAAGAATGCGCATCCTCATATTTTTGACAAAATGTAAGTTATATTCCTTTTGTCATTATTTTAAAAAAATGGGGGGAAATATATGTATATAAGTATAGTACATATACTAAGTATGTACAAAGGGGGAGTCACTATGTATAGTACTATGTACAGTAATAAGTTTTTGATTCTAATGCCAAAGGGGGAGAATATTACTCCAATTATGCATTCAAATTGTCATTAGTATTCATGCACTCAATATGGACAGTCGGTAATAAAGTCACAAATAGGAAAGTCAATGTAATAACTGAAGTATAGAGTTAACCGAGAGCACTGATCATGCCCAGAGTTAACTGAGTGCAGTGATAACCAAACAGACAGACTATACCAAGTAGTAGTATAACCGAGATACACAGTCTACACTGAGCACCGAGAGAAAACATTAACCAAGTGGACCAGAGGACACATAAAAGTTTTTTATGGCACATCATTCTAGGTAAATTTTTTTTTCTGACCTAGATAATAGCTTACAATGATTAAGGAGATCATTAATTACAGATTTACAACATTAATGGTTTATATTTCCTATGTTTAGATGATCAAGGTAAATTATGTACATCATTGATCTTAGGTTAGCAATGTTATTGTAAAGCTCTAATTAGGTCATAGATTTTGATATATAAATGTATAGATGTCATTTTGTAATTTTTATGTTGATCAAGAAATGATCAAGTAGTCACCATACTAAAGATATCAGAAATAAGACAAGGGTTTTAAGGAAAGAGACTACATTGCAGTAATCAGTTATCAGAACAAAGACAAGGCTACCGAGTAGAACAAAGCAGAAGGTATTATCATTCACATTGAGGTGATATATTTTATGTACTTAAAGGATTTGTATAAAAAATATTGAGATTACATAGGTTCAGATCACATTTCTATTACTCTCTAATAATTGTAATAGACCCCCAAAATATCTTAACAGAGTAGACTTAACCATCCTTTTATAAATCTCTTAACCAAGTGCACACATACTTTGTGTTGCAAAATCCTCACATGAGGTAGATCTAATCGATCTCATTGTTACTCCTAACTGTATGCACCCTAAAATGGTCGCCTAGACTTTGGGCCCCATTTATTATTTTATCATTTTATCAAATTTTTGAATCAATGCTTTGAAACATTTTCAATTCAAATCAATTTCTTTGATCAAATTGTAATTAATTCAATTATTCAATTATTTTAATATTTCCTAAGGTTTGATCATTTTTATCTAATTAAAAGATTTAATCTCTCTTTTAATTAAATAAAATTCCTCTTATTTAATTAAAAGATTTAATCTCCCTTTTAATTAAATTCCTCTTATTTAATTAAATTCAATTCCTCCCATTTAATTAAATAAAATTCTTCTAATTTATTTAATTAAAATAAAACCTCTCCTTTAATTAAATAAATAAAAATCTCCACTTAAAGCACTTTATTTGTTGAAAAAGGAAATAAATTAAATGAAAAAGTAAATAAAATCCCTTTTTCATCACATCTTCCTAAGTGGTGGGTTTTTGCCTCT
>MU223181.1:1323073-1337860 GCA_018584345.1 Thuja plicata | reverse complement strand
TTTCATAGATTAATATTGCATTTGTATTTCCTTTCATAGATTTAGCCATGCATTGTTATCATATAGAGTAGATCTCATTTTTATGCATTTGAATCTCTCGTTTCATGGTGTATTTGCAATAGACACAACTAGGTCAATCTGAGGGCCTTCATTTTACATTTTTACACATCCATGACTAGAGAGCTATGGATCGATATTTGAGGCCTCATTCTTGAGCAACCTTGAATGGAATGATTCATAGAAGTGTGACAACATTTATGCACACACTAACAAGGTAAGATCACCAAAAGTGATCAAATCTTTGTAAGCTTTAACAAACTACTTTATTATCTGCAGTTGTGAAGTTTTGTGGGTCTCATCCCCACCAAAGTGTTTACCTTCTAACAGGGGTTTTCTGTAATACCAAAATACTAGTGTCATGAGTACTTAATTTATTGTATGTTTAATGTTAATTTTGTTGGAATTAATGGGAAGTAGTACTGAGAGGGGAGGGGTGAATTAGTACCTCTAAAATTTTTAACACCTTTCACAATTCATCATTAGTAATCATTCATTAATGCATTAGCGACCATTACTGTTGTTATTTCTTATGCATGTATTGTTCATTCATAATATTTAATAGTTTGCAACATTCATAGAAACATTCATGAAAGTAATAAACACATAACACAAGATATGGTATCACAGAAAACTCCTGTTAGGAAGTAAAAACTGCAGTGGGGATGGCACCCACATAACTTCACTATCTGCAGAATGGAAGGGAGCCGGTTAAGGCTTACAATTTGATCACTTCTGATGATCTACCATGTTAGGAGTATTAAGGTGGAGAACTGTTAAGATCTACTTTGTTAATAGCTTTAGCAACATTGATTTAAGTGTGCACTCAGTTATGAGATTTACAATAAGATTGTTAAGTCCACCTTTCTTGAAAGGAGTTCATATGTGTACTACACTTGTTAGAATGAGTACAAATGTTGACTTGACTGTATGCAATCTACAATTTATGATTACAAATCCATTAAAGCTCTTAGATTAATGATATCACCTTAAGTGATTGATGAATACCTTTTCTTTGCTCGTTGGTAGCCTCTGTTCTGTTCTTGAAACTAATTTGATTCTATTTCTGTCCTTCTGCATGAATTCTCTTATCTGGTCTCTAGATGCTCTCCGTGGCTACTATCTTCATTGAACAACAACTTTCTACAATAGATTGAGCATATATTTATACAATTCTTTGACCTATTCTAGAATCATGCATTACAATATTTAACTCTTAGATCCAAGGTTTACAACTTGACCTTGATCTTTAGTTTGCATGTTTTAAATCAGTAAAACTAGTTAAAAAAATATTAAATACATTGCTTCCTCCGCACATAATGGATGTAAAAGTAAATCAAGAAGCTATAAGTATAAATTTAGTGATTTATCCAATGTGGAAAGTTATATCCACTTTTTGTGGGATGTAACTGACTGTCAGTTCTTGGTCGTCAGGTTGAACTGAAAGTTTGTTGGTGTTCCTTTATTGAACTGTTTGTTGGGTTCCCTTCATCTGTCGGGTTCCTCTCTATTTTGTTCCGCTGGTTTGCACTGTTGTTACTTGTCAGGTTTCCTTTACCTTTTTTTCATTGGATAACACTTAATAGTGTTTGTCAAGTAACCTTGGTGTCGGGTAGTGTTGTGCCCTGTCTGTCAGTGTAGAGTAAACCGATGGTGCAGATCATGTTTTTCCTTGAGTATACTAATGAAAAAATATAATGCCTTCAATCTACCCCTTTGATATTAGTATCAAAAACTGATATGTGCATAATACTAAAGTGTTTAGTATGTACACCATGTTTATATCCTTGTCATTATATGATTCCCCCTAACTGTATGCATCAGTATAGTATAAGTATATGTACATGTATACTATACATTCTCTGTTCTTTGCTCTGTATGTACATATTATTTCCTCTTTCTTTTACTATACATATTATTTCCCCCTTTTAACTGTCCCCCTTTTAACTGAGGTGGGTGAAGGTGATTGAACATATCAATTTCCCCCTTTCTTTGATACTAATGAAAAAAATGTACAACTTATAATATGCCAAAATTGTGACAAAAATGTGCAATTTACAATGTGTCAGGTATATGGGAATGGGTTGTCTTGATATCTTCGAGCATTTTCTCCCATTTTTCTTTCAGTTGTTCTAGTGCCATGTATTGTAGCTCTAGCCTTGCATGCATATCATAAATGTTGTCTAGGATAGACATTTTAGGGGTGGTAACTAATGTATTTGCCTCTATCACATGTTGTTGCAAGTGTGAAATTGTCGGTAAGAGTTGAGCTTGGAGCTCATTTACCTCATCTCTGTACTTCACCTCTGCAATATGTATGTCCTATCTCCATTTTCGAGCCTGTTTGATTTTCTCATTGTGTAATTTAATTGCTTCTTCATTATTGGTGAGATTTTGTGCACTAGACTTAAGATCAACATCAATTTGTGCTATCTGGTCGGTATAATCCTAAGTGAGTTGATCTAGAGTGCACAGTTTATGTATTAAAGTAATAGCTTCTGAGTTGATTAGATCAATTGTACTTACCAATTCAGATAGCTTTACCTTTTTAAGTGCCACTTCCTAGCTTATCTTCTCAACTAGCTTGAACTCATACTTTTGTTCAAGTCTCTCTTCCATAACCTTCTCAGCATCAATATTTTGAGATGTTATTGCATCTATGAGTATTACTAGTTGATCAATTATTGGAGCTTTTTGATCAATATCTACATATGGTACAATATGTTGAAGTATACCTCTTGCCACTTCTAGTACCTTTGCCTCCTTTGCAACTCTCTTTAGTTTGTCTTGTATTGAATTTCTCTCACAAAGTTTGGCATACTTTGTCAATGCAGTTGGATCCAATGTCCTTGGATCACAAACTGGAATCTCAATGATTTCATCCAGAGTTACCAAATTCTTATGGTTTCCCTTATTCTTCTTTGAGATTTGTGGGGATGCAAATGTATGAAATATCATAGCTTGTTCTCTCTGAAGTTCTTGTTGAAGGCTTTGACGAAGATGCTTCTTGTGTTTTCTACTCGGGTGACACCTGTCAGTTTTGTGAAGACGTCTCTCCATCAACCTTGTGTGTCTCTATAAATTTTTCTTTTGATTGCTTCTCCTTGTCATCTTGATTTTCTTCTTCACCTTTTTCTGTTTGTGTCCCCTTCTTCCTTTTGTGTTTCCTCTTTATTTTGATCAGCAAACTTATCTGTCTGTTCATCGGTTGCATCCTTCTCTGTAGTTTTTTCCTTTGTATCATCTGCGGTGTCTTTTGCTTCAGCATCACCCTTGTCTTCGGGTGTTCTTATTTCTTCTATTGCAGATCCATCATTACCCTCTAAAATATTGATTTCCTTCATTAATACAAGAATATTGCTTTGAGTGGTAGCTTGGGATATATTTTGAGTGGTGTCCTGCTTGACAGTTTGATCTTTTTGAGCAGTGACATCCTCATCTTTTGTATCTCCTCTGCAGGGCCTGCTTCTGTTAAGTCCATGACTGATGTGTCCTTCCATGTTTCATCAACAACATTCATATCTTTACCATTTGATGTCTTCAATTTTTTTTGTTGTCCTTGATCCTTAAGTGTAATGAATATTACTTCAGCTTTCTTCTGTGGATCTTTATCAGAGTCATAATTTGTGATGTTTTGAATGCCAAGACTATCCATTACTTTGTCCAAATCTGTTGGCTCCATGTCTTTTGTATTATCCAGAGCAATGTGCTGAGGACTTGCATTTTCTATTTCCTCCTCTCTATGAGGTGTGTCAGTGAGAAGTAATTTTTCCTCATGACTTGTTGACTCTATTGGCATATCAAGGAGTTGTATCCATTTTGTTTCAGTCATTGTGTCCAGCTCTATGAACTTGTTTTCTAGCACTTTGTATGCCCTCATTTTGGCTACAAATTTTCCTGAGTGCTTCTTGAGTATTTCTTTGATTTATTCAACCTTAGATTCAGGAGGAATTAGTTTTACTAGTACCCTCTCCCTTTCTTCTCTTTTGGTTTGCAAAGCATATGAACATTGTTGGTATATCCTAATACCCAGCTCTTTAGGTAGTTTATTGACAAATTCAGCTGGTGCATATTTGTACTTGATTATTGACTTTATAATTGCCTCTTGTATCATATTCTAGTCCTCTAGGTTTAGTGTATCCCATTGTCTTATTTTCTTATCAGACATGGTTCTGGATGTAACAATAGATTTAGTAGCTTCATCAACAATTTGATTCCTGTAATTATTCTTTACTACATTGGGCTCATCATCTTTAGTGTCCTCTATGTTAGCCTTTGTCCTAACCCACATTTTCCTCTTCTTTGGAGGTGTTTTTTTCATAGTTTGTTGCTTTGTTCTTTTATCTAGCTACTTCCTTATATAGGTCCTTACTTGACCTTTCTTAAGAGGTGTGGTATCGGTTGTAGTGGTTTGACTCCTTGTCCTCTTCTTCTTTGTAGGAGGTGGAGATGGAGGTGTATCAGATTCAGTCTCCTCAGAATCTTATTTCTATTCTTCTTGTTCCTCACTGATGGTGCCTTGTTCATTAGTTTCCTCTGGTTGTTCTTGTTCTTCCTTTGTAACCAATAGAATCTTCTTGAGATTCTTAACCATTTTATCCTTTTTTTTGACAGTCTTCTTTATCTCTAGGCCTCTTTTTATTTTAGATCTGGCCTCTTCATAGGTTCCAAACCTAGGTTGTTTGTTGTCAACAGGCTCATTTAGCAGTGCATCAATTTCACTTGTAGCCTGATCTATATTTATTTCATATTCTAATGGTGGTAACCAAGCTATTCTTTGAACAACCAGTTTGATATGAATAAAATCAGTATCCACCATAAAGAATATTTCATCCTTATGTTTTTCCACAAGTTGTTTAGGAATCCTAGTCCTCTCCATCATCTTTTCCTTGAACTCAAGGAAGTATGCAGACATAATAGATTCACAATTGTCCCCTAGTGACTTAATTAGTTCACTAATCTGTTGTGTTACTGGTTTGGTAGTGTCCCATTTTACTTTTCCTACTAAAGGAAAGTACTCTTGAAAATAGAAAAAGATACACATGATAAGTGAGCCAAACTTACATGTGTTGGTCTTTGTAGACCTGATTGTGATCATGTTCTCATCAAGTTGTTTTAACAGGATCTCACACAGATCCATCTGAATTCCTTTGGTCACAATCTTGTAAGCTATGCTTACTGATGTTGTAGATATGTTGTTCAATCTACTTTCTTGAAAAATCTTATACCCAATTACACATGCACCAAATTTTAGTTCTTCATCAGTGATTGTGTTTACTTTGAGATCTCTATTGTCCCATTCAGCTTTTGTGAGTTTTAAACTTCTTTCCTGGATGGATGCTTGTGTGTCCTAGGCTTATCGGTTATTAGATAACCAGTGATAGTATGAAGGACATCCTTGGTGATTTTTTGGGTTGATCTAACCACAAATTTTGGTCATGCAATTTGCTAAGTACTAACTTAATCCAGTCAGTCTTGAATTCCCTCAGGAAATGTAGGGCATTAGTTAACCCTTTGACTTCCAAGTGTTTGTGTTCTTCCTTCAGGTTTTCTTCAGCATCATAGAGCTTTATATAATCTTTATCCATCTCAAGATCACCTATCTCAACAATTTTTTAGTGAATATAAGACCTAACGTCTTCTATGAGCAAAACCCTAGGTGGGATTTTTGAAAATGCGCTAGTTTCATCGGGTTTTGATGCAATTTATGGGCAGATCTTATACTTGGGCTCTACACATGTGCTATTCTTAATCAACTTAACCACATTACTTTTATCACTTTTGATCTTAGATGTTCTTGACGTGGTTGCCATTGTTTATCAAGTTTATTAGGGCTTTCTTGAAAATAATGACAAAGTGCTTTTGGAGCCCTCAGTACTTACTTTCATCTGTGATAATGGTTAATGATTTGGTTGCTGTTTGTTGAACTGAGTTGAGGATGCTTCTTCTTTCTTCTCTTCAATCGCTCTCTTTTTCACTCTGCTTTCTCTTCAAATTGCGAGTGCAAAATAAAGTGCTTCCATCGACTATTTATAGGCTTTTGCCTTAAGTTAGCAATAAATGCTTCAATGACTTGTCGGGTCACAAAGATGGAGTCCATCATGAAGACTTTCAAGATCATCATTGGTGTTGACATGATGCTTAGGATAGTTTTTGACCATTTTTCTTTTACCGACGGATATCGGTATTCTGTCATGACAACTCTGTGACTTTGCCTTCTTACTGACAGGTGTTGGGTTACATTGGTAACTTAGCCATTTTATGTGTTTTACCGACAATTTATGGTAAGTGTAGACAAATATCAATTATGTTCACCGATGATTTTTGGTATGTGTATACCGACGGAGTTGATTTCTCAGAATTGGAACAAGTAACATAATATGCATCTTTATTATGCAGATTTTGACTATCTATCAATTTGTATAATGGAGCTGATGCAAAATCTGACTTGGTATAGTGCAATTCCATACTTTTTCAACTTAAGTGGAGGTGGTGATGTCACCATATCCATTGGATGAGGTGTCACCATTTGCATTACTTGGCCCAGCTTCATCATTGCTTGAAGCTTTTATCCACATTTTGTCTCTAGCCCTCTGGATATCTTTAATGGTGTTTCCATTGGGATATGTGCTTGTCTCTATCAATCGGTCTTTGCAATATTTCTTGAGGTGACCAACTTTATGCCAATGTAAGCATGCCATTCCAGAGTTTGACCAGCTTTTAGACCTTTTGGTCCATGCTCTCATATAGTTTGCAGCAATGTGACCATATCTACCACATGTTGTACAATTTTTCCAAGCATTGTAATCCCATACATATTGATTACTGATTATCTTTGGTTGATAAGGAGTTTCTTGTAGGCTTCCATTCTTGCCTTTTCTTTTTCTAGAATTCTTCAGATGTGTGCCCATTTATCTTGCAGGTAGGATAGTATTTGTCCATGTAGGTTTCCTTCTTTGGCAGTTCTATCTTAGTCTTGCATTCATAAGCCTTATGTCCTTTCTTATTACACTTATAACATAATCCTATGAATGTAGATGTAGATTTAGGAATACCTCTCATTTTTCCTTGGCATACATGTGATGTGTGCCCTTGATTTCCATAGTGCTTGCATGTCAACTTTATTGGTCTTGGATTTTCATAGACATTCTTTGGATTGGCTTGATTTGATGATTCTCCATTTTAGTAAGGCCTAAATCGTTGTTGTTGTTGACTCTTCGTTGTCCTTCAAGAAAATCATCCATTCTCTTATTTATTTATTTAGCCTTTCTGATAACTTCATTATGTTGTTGCTGAACTCTAACCTCATGCTTTAGTTTTTCATTTTCTTCTCTTAATTCACCGATAGCCTGCACTCTTTCAATGAGTTCTATATTCATCCTATTTGCTTCTTGACTCATTAGAATAATTTGATTTGTGATCTCATGGTGATGCTCAACATGCCTTTGAATTTCCAACTCCTTCTCTTCTAGTTTCTCTGTAATCTTCCTTCTATCATCAATAGCAAGTGTTCTTTCTATTTCAGCTTGTCTTGCAAAACTCATCACATCAATCATTCTTACCATCTGGCTCTCTTGACTGATTTGCAGAATCTTTGTTTGCTTTGTCAGATGTTGATTGATCTCCTTTAGATTTGTGATGTTCTCTTCTAATGTATTACTTGCATTTGATCCTGAAGATTCAAAGAAATCTGGAATCTCTTCTTCTTGATAACCTTTTTCATTGTTCCGGGTAGCCATGCCTTTCCTCTCATTCAGTAGATCTCTCATCTTGATTCTAGCTTCTTTATACTATTCATAGAACATCTATATCTCAAGTTTTTTGTTCTCAATATTCTTATCAAGTTTGTACTTCTCCATTGTATGATTTTTTCTCTTAAGCCTTTAAGCTTTCCAAGAAGAGACTTGGCTCTAATAGCAATTTTTGGAATTAATGGGAAGTAGTATTGAGAGGGGAGGGGTGAATTAGTACCTCTAAAAATTTTAACACCTTTCACAATTCATCATTAGTAATCATTCATTACTTCATTACCGACCATTACTGTTGTTTGTTCTTATGCATGTATTGTTCATTCATAATCTTTAATAGTTTGCAACATTCATAGAAACATTCATTAAAGTAATAAACACATAACACAAGATATGGTATAGTAGAAAACTCCTGTTAGGAAGTAAAAACTGCGGTGGGGATGGCACCCACAAAACTTCACTATCTGCAGAATGGAAGGGAGCTGGTTAAGGCTTACAATTTGATCACTTCTGATGATCTACCCTATTAGGAGTATTAAGGTGGAGACATGTTAAGATCTACTCTATTAAGAGCTTTAGGAACACTTATTTAAGTGTGGACTCATTTATGAGATTTACAATAAGACTGTTAAGTCCACCTTTCTTGAAAGGATTTCATATGTGTACTACACTTGTTAGAATGAGTAAAAATGTTGACCTGACTGTATGCAATCTATAATTTCTGATTATAGATCTATTAAAGCTCTCAGAATAATAATATCACCTTAAGTGATTGATGAATACCTTTTCTCTGCTCGTCGTTAGCCTCTATTCTGTTCTTGAAACTGATTTGATTCTATTTCTATCCTTCTGCATGAATTCTCTTGTCTGGTCTCTAGATGCTCTCTGTGGCTACTATCTTCATTGAACAACTACTTTTTACAATAGATTGAGCATCTATTTATACAATTCTTTGACCTATTCTAGAATCACGCATTACAATGTTTAACTCTTAGATCCAAGGTTTACAACTTGACCTTGATCTTTAGTTTGCATGTTTTAAATTAGTAAAACTAATTAAAACAATATTAAATACATTGCTTCCTCCACACATAATGGATTTAAAAGTAAATCAAGAATCTATAAATATAACTTCAGTGATTTATCTAACGTGGAAAGTCAGATCCATTTTTTGTGAGATGTAACTGACTGTCGGTTCTTGGTCATCAGGTTGAACTGAAAGTATTTCAGCGTTCCTTTGTTGAACTATTCGTCGAGTTCCCTTCATCTGTCAGGTTCCTCTCTATGTTGTTCTATCGGGTTGCACTGTTGTTACTTGTTGGGTTTCCTTTACCTTTTTGTCATTGGATAACATTGAATAGTGTTTTTTAGGTAACCTTGGCATCGGGTAGTGTTGTGCCCTATCTTTTGGTGTAGAGTAAACCGATGGTGCAAATCATGTTTTTCCTTGAGTATACTAATGAAAAAATATAATGCCTTCAAATTTTACATGCATTTACATTTCAATAGTGATACTATATGTTTGGTATATGCAATCTACTCAGTCGATTATTATAGAATATTTGGTTACAAAGATTTGGTAAAAAAATCTTTAAGGGTACTGATTCACCCCTCCCCTCTTAGTACACACCTCTCCATTATCCCAACAGGATATTCTTGGAATAACCCTCTTGATTACTATCTTCCTACACACACTAATTTAATTCAAAGTGATTCTATGTTCTCTCCTCATGATGCAATGCAATTTGATGATTCTTGCTCTCATTTTGATGATATCTTAGAATAAGAAGATAAAATTATCTCTAGCTTTCTTAATGTTACTTTTCCTTATTTTGACTTTTCTAATAAAGATATGCTTATTATTCAAGATTAAATTCATGATGATAGTACTAATCCTATGATTTTTGTGGAGGATAATCATAATAATGGTGATGCTTATACTACCTCTACTCCTTTTGATTCTTCATATTATGATGAATACATTACAATTTTTTTTTATGCAAATGAAGATTACATTTCTGATTCTGTAATGATGATTCACAATATGATTTTAATTTCCAAAGTGTTACTGATTCAACACTAGGAGATCCCCATGATGGGAGCTCTACTAGTGGTTATTTCCTTATTATAGGCTCAGGTGTTGATCAAGATCAACCTCTATTTTCTACTGGAAAAAAATATAAAAAATGTACAAATGCATCTCAATAATCTCAATGGTGACTTGAATATTTGGCCCCCCCTCAACAATAATCTACACATTTCTATTTTCAAAGTGCTATCCACTTAGAAACAATTCTTATGTACCCTTCAAGCTCCACAGTTCAAGTTGAAGAAATGCATGATGCTCAAGGTCTTGACACTCTACTAAAGAATCTTTCAAAATAAATATCTAAAAATCATTGTAAACAATTGGGTTTGATACCTATTGATCTCATCTCCCCAAGTAAAGATTAAAGGGAGATGTTAGAAATTATTCTTTCCTTGGTAAACTATGTAATTAAAGGATAAACCAAGGACATGTCACATATTTCTATTTCCTTTAATAAGGAAATTAGATATTCCCCCTTAAGAGGATTCCTACACATGGCACACACCTAATGTGAATGTGGAACTCATAGAGTGGGAATTACATAAAAACTCCTTCACTCATCTCTACTTAAGAGATGCTTCTCACACACTTCTCAAGTTGGCTCTCACAAGTTGGGTCTCATGGGATTTCTTCTCTCTTCTTCTCTCATTCTCATTCTTTCTCTCACAATGTTGTAATGAGCTTCTTGCTCAAGCTCTATCTATTTCTTGGCTTCTTGCCTCATTCATATTATAAGTAGAAGGGGGTTTTCTTAGTTTTTCCCTTTCAAAAAAATTGTCTTTGTTTTGATCTTGAGCTCCTTGATGTTTTTTGGTGAAATCTATTGAATCGTCCTTCATTCATTGGGTTCTAGTAAAATTCTTACTTCTTGCAAACTCTCTCTTGGATTCTTTCCTTCCTAATCTTTATTGCTTTTATTAATATTTCTAATAGTTTATACCAATACACTTGCAGCTATGAGAGAACTCAAAACACAAGTCTCGACCTGGGAGAAAAAAGAAACAAAATGGGCTAATGTAGCACTCTAGATAAATGAAATCCATAAATATGGAGTTTCTAAATTCCTATCAGAGAAGCCCTTGAAAAATATTGATGAGAATGTCTTGTATGCCTACAAAATGAACATAGAATGGAGGAACTCAATACTGAAATAGGGGAAGGAAGAGTTCACTAAAATTGGAAAGGAATTAAATGATCTCACTCAATCTCTTCTAAGTGACCTTCATTGTAATAACGTGATGCATGTTGGAGAAGATGACACTATGAATCAAGATGTGGATGTCGTGACAAAAACATTGAAAGAAGAGATTGAAGAATTGAAGGAAGAAAAATCTCTGGTAGTAGAAGATTTATCAAAGGTGACATGAGAAGAGGCCTTGCTTTACATATGTTCATGCCATCTACCAATGTGAGTGGAAAAGATCATAGAGAAAAAGAGGGAAAAATAAGTATAGAGACAACAGATAGCCCATATAAATATTCTGAATATTCAGGCAATTCAAGAATTTGTTAATTCCTACAAGGAATGGAAGGTGATGTGTACTCCTTAGGTTCAACAAGCTCAATCCATCGGATCAGGAACAATATCGTAGCCATAGCCGCATCACCACATTTTTGTGTTTAATTGCATACATGTTTAGTGATCTTTGCTAGTAATTAATTTCTGGTACTTCTTAGGTTTAGTTACTTTGAACTCGAGTTAGTGGATGTCAAGAATAAATTTTTGTTTATATAAAAGACTATATATATGCGGTCATAAGATTGAAAAAGGTTTAACTATTTTTATTTATTATAGATAATTTGAAAATCTTGTGCTCATTTGAGCATTACAACAAGATCCTTACAAGAAGTCACACTAGAAACAATGAATGGAAGACCAAGAGTCACAACTTATAAATCCATCTTTTACAATGAGACAAATACAACCAATGGAAGACCAAGAGTCACAAATTAGAATTATACAAAGATGTACCTCTTGGGATTTGAACCATAGTCTCCACAATGAGAACACATTGTTTCAACCAGCTAAGCTAAAAACCTTGGACGATTAACAGTTTTTGCAAAGAGATAATTACAATAATGTTTTGGTGATATTTTCTGAAGATACTTTTGATCTTTGATTGAAAAGCTAGAAAATATTCTAGTTTCAAATTTTTGCATTTGAAAGTTTGAAATGAGATTTCTATAGGAGTTTTATTTTGAATGATTGGAATCTATCTATATTTGGATTACATCCCTATATGTCTTGTGTTTATTGAATGGTCTGTTGAAAAATATTGAATGCATTTGATTTATGATATATAGGATATGTGAATCCTCTAAAAAAATATTTAGATAAAGCCACAATTTTGTATTCATTACATGGTAATGGAATGGATATTAGTTAAAGCCTTTCTAATTTCTAGTTAAAAGTATATGTGAATGGTTATTTTAGTTTATTCATTGAAAATCATTCAGGCGAGTTGTACCTATTAAAAATTCAGAGGGAAGTCATTCGTGATTTACCCAACTATTGCTATAGATTTGTACTTTAAAATGAAAGGGATAGAGTCAGATTACCATATTTATAATAAAAGACAAATATGTTAGACATCAGGTTGATAAGAGAAAATAAATATCAACCATTGGTGGATTTTTATACCTAACTTCTACTAGACTAGATATTATGAATGTGGTTTGTCTTGTAGACAAATTTTAGCAAGAACCCAAAGAAACACATGTTGTTGTTGTGAAAATGATTTCTTAGATATTTGAAAGGAACAAAAGACTTTGGACTATGGTATCCCTAAAACTAAAACCTAACTTTGATGGCTTACACTAATTTTGATTGGGTTGTATGTGTGGGTGAAAAGAAAAATATAAGTGGAGGTGCATTTTTTATTGGACCCCGATTAGTTTCTTGGTCAAGTAAGAAACAAGATTCAATGTATCTATCAATTGTTGAAGATAAATATATTGTTACTACCTCATGTTGTACACAAATACTATGGATGAAAAAAACTTTGAAATATATTGGAATAATATTTGATGATCCTATTTATATCTTATGTGGCAATACTAGTGCAATAATATTTCAAATAATCTTGTACAACATTCAAGGACATAATACATTTCAATATGGTACTATTAGAATTAGAATTTGATTTTTTACAATGATGTTGTCATTTTTGGTTGTCATTGATGTCAACATACTCATATCTCATCTTTTATTGTATCATTTGTTGTGTACAATTAGATTGGCATGTCGATTGGAGTGTCTAGAGTATCAGTTGGTGTCCTTGGATTGTTCACCTATAGATTTTGGTCCTTAGAATCTAAATTATGGTCGATGGTATGCGTGATCCTTGGTGGGTGTGTTTCAGTCCCAACTTTGTTTTTTGTAAGGTGTACCTTGGAGAATGTGTTGTGTAGCATGGTGTATTGTACTGGTTAAGGTGTTCCTCATTTATTTCCTTCTCACCGTGGGAATGTTTTGGTGCAACCTATTTAAAATTATAAATCTGACCTTTTGGATCTCATAATGCTATATAAATAAGGCATGAAAATAAGTAGGTGTTGATATGCATTTGTGGCTTATGGAAGCATATGCGAAGTGACTATGAATTCAAGTGAAGGAGATTCATGTTTGTGCAGAGAAGTCTATAGATATTATGTTGGAAAGTGATTAATTTAGGAGTGAAATGGGACACTTGATGGTTTTCATTTATGGAAAAACATCTTGTATGGATGATCGCTTGGAGTTGTTTACAATTTTGGAGATACAGATTGCAAAATGACTAAGTACAGTAAATAGAAATACAGAGTATAGCAGTACAGTTTTGGATAGCAAAGCTAGTATATGGCATATGGAGGCATTCCAACTTAGGAAAGGATATTTTGGGCTATGTATGACCTTTTGTTAAGGTCGCTTGATTTTTGGTGTTGATCGCAGTGAGTTACAGTGTATTGGAGACATGCAAAGATAGAGTAACAATGATACAAGGTAGATGGACAATTTAGATGATTGAGGAAGTATGATGTGAAATCCAAATGTGCTAAGTTGGATTGGGATTTTTTTTTGCATAATTTTGCCAACTTTGTATTTACTCTTTGCATAAGTATTAATTCTATCTTGTAATGTATTTGAGAGACTACTGGGTAATGTGACTCCAGTCAGCTTCGGGATCTCCATTCGTCGGGCATCCTTGGAATTTACTCATCGGGTAACTCTATTTTCAGCTCATCAGGTATCACTATGATTTTGCTTTGTCTGGCAATACTGTCTTTTGCTTGTCGGGTATCACTATGACTTTTGTTCTTTGCCTTTACTGATGGTGTGCACTTCGTCAGTGTTGTCTGTCACTTAGTGAATACTTAACTTTTATGCATTGCTGAAATCATAACCTTTGTTCCATTGATTCTCTAAAGTCTTTGGCATTATGTACATGACCGTATAGATGATATCAAGTTGACATCAATGGCAATACAAACCATTAAAATATTTAATGCCTTGCATTATCTTCAACTTAACATTATCAAACATTCAATCGGTTACATGTCATCATTTGTTTGACAACCAAGAACGGAATTCTTAATCTTTCTGAAGTCTACATCAAAAAATTTCTTTGAATCAATGCGCTGCTCGCGCATCAATTCAAAGAGGGGCAAATGTAACCACCTAGATTTGGTCTGCTTTGACTATAGACCCTATTTTCCCTAAGTGTGATCATACCCCCAATTATGTCCAAATGACCTTGTTACTACTTGGCATACTTCCTTCGAATCAAATTTAATCTCCTAAGTGATCTAATCACTAATTTACATTAATCACTTTAGCCAATCAAATCAATTCAATTCAATCAATTCAAAATCATACCTGGCTAAGGTAATTAATTTAAAGGGAATTAAATGGAA
>MU223181.1:1296232-1313132 GCA_018584345.1 Thuja plicata | reverse complement strand
ACATTAAAAGTAGAAGAGATATTCAAATCAGAAGGTAAGTCTACCTTGTAGGCATTAGCCCCATATTTAGCTAGGACTTTGCATGGGCCTATTCTCTTCATCTGAAACTTAGTAGGAACTCCTTTCTTTATTCTTGACTTGTTCAAATGAACCATAACATAGTCTCCTACTTGAAATTGGATATCTTTCCTCTTCTCATCCAATTTGCTCTTCAACTTTTGCTGACTGTCCTGTATAGTCTTCTTAACCTACTCTTGGATCTCCTTCATAGTGTGCGTGAAGTCTTCAGCATGCCCATTGTTGTATTCCCTTCCTCCAAGATCCCTAAGTTCACAAACTCCCCTAGGATGCATTCCATAAACTATTTCAAATGGGCTTCTCCTTGTCATCCTATTCCTACTGTCATTATAGGCATATTCAGCCTGAGGTATGGCTACATCCCATGCCTGACCATATTCTTTTGTTAGGCACCTCAATAGGTTACCCAACACCCTATTTACCACCTTCATTTGACCATCAGTCTAAGGATGGTATGCTGATCCAAAAGAAAGGTTTGTACCCAATCTATTCCATAATATTTTCCAAAAATGGCTCATGAACTTAACATCCCTATCAGATACAATGCTTAAGGGAAGTCCATGAATCCTTACAACTTCCTTAAATAACAAATAAGCTATGTTTCTAGGATCACTAGTAGTCTTGCATGGAATGAAATGCCCCATCTTGCTAAATCTGTCAACCACAACATATATACTATCATAACCTTTCTTAGTCTTTGGTAGACCCACTATGAAGTCCATGCTCACACACTCCCAAGGTATGTTTAAGATAGGTAAGGGTTGATACAAGCCTACATTGATGCTACCTCCCTTTGCCTTCATGCATACACACTCTTCAACATCTTTAGTGACATCCTTTGTCAACTTAGGCCAATGATAGAACCTTTGTACTAACTCCAAGGTCTTGTTTACTCCATAGTGTCCACTCATAGATCCATTATGCTTTTCTTGTATGAGATTAATCCTCATAGAACCCCTTGGAACACATAACTTATTTCCTCTAAATAAAAGTCCATTCTGCAATGTGAACTCAGAGAATTTTCTATGGAAGTGGTTCTGAAAATCATGGCACACTTGATATGCCTCTCCAAAATCTTCATTTGCTTGATAGAGGTCCTTAAAAATTTATCCCTATACTGTTCAACTGAACTTCTTAGATTTTCAAAAGTCTCCTACTCAGTGCATCAACAACCTTGTTCAACTGACCCTTCTTATGCTTACTGGTAAATGTAAAGGCTTGGAGATATTCCATCCATTTTAGATGCCTATTACTCAACTTCTCTTGTGTATTGATCTAGCTAAGGGCCTGATTGTTAGTAAACACCACAAATTCCTTAGGTAAAAGATAGTGTCTCCACTTTCTTAATGACTGCACTAGAGCATGTAATTCTAGGTCATAATAAAAGTATTTCTTCTTAGCTTCATTTAGCTTCTCACTAAAGAAGGCCACTGGTCTACCCTCTTGACTTAACACACCTCCTACTACTATGCCACTTGCATCACATTCAATAGTGAATAACTTATCAAAACTAGGAAATGTTAGGACAGGTTGTGTAGCTACTTACCTTTTCAACATCTCAAATGACTTCCCAGCTTCTAAGTTCCATCTAAACTTAGCCTTACTTCCACCCTTAATAGTTTCCAACAATGGTTCACATATACCACTGAAATTCCTAATGAAATTCCTATAAAATTGAGCTAGGCCATGGAAACTCCTTACCTCACTTGCTGATGTAGGTGGTGGCCAATTCAGTATAGCTGACACCTTGTCTTGGTCCATCTTCAAAGATCCCTTGGATACCACAAATCCTAAGTAGACAAGCTCTTGCTTGAGAAACTCACACTTTTCCAAATTAATGGCTAGTTTCTCTTAATGCAACTTCTTCAACACTGATTCAACATGCTTAATGTGATCTTCCTTTGTTCTGATATAGATCAATATGTCATCAAGATAGACCACCACAAACTTACCTGTGAAGTCCTTAAGCACTTCATTCATGAGCCTCATGAATGTGCTAGGAGCATTGGTGAGGCCAAATGGCATCACAAGCCACTCATACAACCCATCAGTTGTTTTGAATGTTGTCTTCCACTCATATCCCTCCTTAATCCCTATCTGATGGTAACCACTTTTCAAATCCAATTTGGTAAAGTACATTTCCCCTCCAAGACAATCCATAAGGTCCTCTATCCTAGGTATTGGGAACCTATCTTTTATGGTGATTCTATTAATTTCCCTTGAATCAGTACATAGCCTCCATTTTCCACCTTTCTTTGATGCTAACGCCATAGGGACTGCACATGGGCTGCTACTCTTTTGAATCAAGCCTTGGTCCAATAATTCTTGGACTTGTCTAGCTATCTCTAAATTATGATATGGGGTTAGCTTATAAGCTAATTTATTTGGCAAGGAGGCACCAGGTATGAAGTCAATTTGATGACTAATCATTCTCTTAGGAGGCAAAGTTGTAGGAGTCCTATCACTGACTATGTCACTGTATTTGTCAAGTAGAGTCTAAATCTCCTTGGGTACTATCTCCTTAACTATCTTCATTTCCTCCTTGGGCTTTAAAAAAATGGCATACCCTACACTTGCCTCTTCCTTCATGTCTCTTAAAAACTCCTTTCCACTGCAAAATAACATAGTAGGAGTCTTAGATGGTGGTTCTTCATCCTCCAATAAAGAATATATTTTAAATGTCTTGCCATTCTTCTTAAAAGATATGGAATTCTCTTTTCCATGATACACTACCTCTCTATCATATTGCTAGGGTCTTCGTAGCAACAAGTGGCAAGCACCCATTGGGAGGATGTCACAAAGTAATTTATCCTTGTAGCTTGCTATAGAGAACTTTACCCATGTTTGCTCATTTACTAACACACTTTGTCCCTTATTAAGCTAAGTCACCTTGTAAGGGTTCACATGGGATATCTTGGTTAATTTCAACTTAGTAACTACCTCCTCTGATATGATATTATCAGTAGATCCAGAGTCTACTATCACCTTAGAGACTTTTTCGAGGATCTTACATTTGATCCTAAACAATGCCCTCCTTTACTTACACTCATCCTTCACTGGCTGCCTGATTAATACCCTTGTAAACATCAAATTCTCACCCATCTCAGAGTCTATATGATCAACATCAGGTGCCTTGACACTAGAAGTGTCTTCTTGAACATAAGATACTCTCTTGTCACTATTAGATGCAGTAGGTTTGTGAGGACACCTATATGCTGGATGACCAGTCTGCCCACAATTGTAGCACTTCATATTTGCAAAATAGGAGTTGCTTCTACCTTCTTTTCCCCTTTTGGATCCACTCTGATTACCTCTACCTCTGCCATAACCACCTCTTGGTGTGGATTCATTGGTGTGCTCTGTCAATCTATTTTCACCTTGATTTCTTTGTTCACTACTCCTGCCTTGGTAGCCTCCTCTCTATCCTCTTTTGTCTCTCCCTCTGCCTCTACCCTTTAGATTAGAGTCACTCTTCTTCCTATTCTTTTCTTCAACCTTGAGAGCCAGCTGTTGACATCTTTGAATAGTAGTGCGGGTCCACAAGCTAATCTCTTCTTGGATGTTCCACTTCAACCCACCTAGATACCTAACCACTCTGATTGGCTCTTCTTCTTGTTTCCTTGACCTAAGACAAAGTCTTTGAAACTCCTCTATATAGGAGGATACATCCAGATCTTTCTACTTCAATCCTTGTCTCCTTCTATGGAGTTGGATCTCATAGTCTTCTGGTAAAAAGTTCTCTTTCATCTTAGTTAGCATTGCTTTCCAATTTGCTATAGGTTGCTTCCCAAGTTTGACTCTTTCATCTTGTAGATATTTCCACCATGTTAGGGATAATCCCGTAAGCCTTGACTTAGCCACCTTAACCTTTTGTGCATCTGTTATGCCTTCACACTCGAAGTGATTCTCCATCCCTTTAATCCACTCCAATATTGTTTCAATGTCCATTTTCCCACTAAACAACGGGATGCATTTTAAGGATTTAACACCCAATGCCTTGATGGCCTTCAAGAATTTTTCTTGCTCCATCACAGGGTTTGGTTCAGGGATAATATCATCCTCTTCAACCTTCTGCTTCCCTCTATCACTTGTTTCACCTTCTCTTCCTTGGTCTCTTGCATCCACTACTTCTTGTAGTTTTTTCTTCATCTCTTCTAGGGCCTCTTCAAGGAGTCTATTCCTCTCCTTTTACTCATCCATGTCCCTAGACAACTAACCATTTGTTACCATGTCTGTGGAGCCACAAGATTCCACCTCTGACATATACAATCCCAAATCTTTTGGGGCTTTGATACCACTCTGATGTAACACACCTAGGCTTGCTCTCTAACCTATTCTCCTCTAGGGTATTCTTAGGTCAATTCAGTGACCTAGTAGGGTTCTATTCTCAACCCTACTCTCCTTAGGTATCTTGACACAAGATCCTAACCTTTCACCTAGTGTACACGAACAGTACTGATAAAAAATACTCCATTCTGCAACATACACTAACTAGGTCTTGCCTAGCCACAATCTTCAAGCATTGCCTCAATTCCTCTTAGGACTTAACTCCATGGAAGGATAGGTCATCAAGACCTCCATTGGTTCAATTTTAACCCCTACATACACCATGCACAAACACAACAATCGAGTGCTTCATAATGCACCTTTCTCACCCCAAATAGGGCTACAAGTCAACTAGGCCTTTTTCTTGCCAATTTGCAGATAACTTGAAATTTTCCCACACAAGCATCCAAAATGGTTTAGGATTCAAAAACCCTTTATCAAGAACTTTGATATTTTCAAGGTCTCCAATCCTCAAGTTGTCCGTACAACCCTTCCTACTATCATGCCTTGAAATAAGGGTTTTATGGCTTTTTGACAGTCTAAACACAAAAGTGTTCTTTCAATCCACCTAAAAAATCCTCCAACCTTCTCCTTTGAATTGGGGGTCTTACATACATTACTCTATCCCTCCATGAGCTCTGGTTGAAGCTACCAATGCATTCAACCCTCCTTGCATCACTTGCAATGTTTCTCAGTCCCTAGCCATGCACAATAGGCTCGCCTAGGGCATCATTGCAAAAATACCAAAAACACTTTCTCGGGCCCCTCATTCTATAAAAATAATGTACATTGATTCTCCTCATCCATGCCAAGAGACCGTACATAAAATATGGTGGAAAGTTGATTTAAGACCCCATTTGTCCAACCTGCCTGGTTCAGACCAGTGACAGGGTAAAACACAAAGAATTTAACAAAACCAATATAAACACTAAAAATTTGCAAAATAACTCCACAAAGAATCTAAAATTAACCTACCCTTTATTAATCAATGGATGCAGACTGAGATCTAATCCATCTATCTACTGAAAACAAGAAAACACACTGAATTTGCTCTGAAAATGCACAGACATAATATATTGTATTTTCAAAATGTTCACCAACCTTGCTTACAGGTCAAGGGAGGCCTCTTATACTTGTCCCCATACCTAATCTGATGGTTTCAGATAGTTACAATAACCATTTCATCGAAAATGCTCTTCTTTCACAATTGTTGTCAATGTTGTCAAATGACAACATTGACAATTTTGACAACTTTCCATAATTTTACGAAATTCATTCTAAACTTTGTTCTAAGACCATGAACACATCATAATAGACTTAGGTAGACCATGCTTACCTCTCTTAGGTCCTAAAACACTTTTTTTCTAAATTTGACCCCTATGTGCTTAGTTTACACCATTGCCACAACATTGGCAATTAGGGTCCAAATTGGCAGTTGTTTCCTAAAAAAAAACACTTGAAAAGACCTTCCCTAAAGACCTAACACACACCCTAGGACACCTCTAGTCCTATTATTCAACTAGTGGTTTGGCTAGAACCACTACAAGCCAAAATAACTCTAGAAACCCTAGGTTACCAAAGAGCCTTACCTAGGTACTCCTGCACCATACTCCCCCCAAAAGGGAAAGTCAAGTCACTCCTGTAGACAATAAAGAGTCAAGAATTCCCAACTTCTTGAAGTAAGATTCTGTAATCCGTGAACCCTCTGGTTCACGTCTACCTTTCCACTTGATAAGGTGCTCCATATACACCTTGTGTCTAGTTGACTTTTGCACTCTTGAATCCAAAACTCCCTCAGCTGTCAATTGTTGTTTGGTATACACCACATCAAGGTCTACATCACTCTGTACTCCTTGATTATGTTGATTGATCTCAGTCAATGGACCTTTAAACTAAACTTAGTCCTGCACATTAAAAGTAGAAGAGATATTCAAATCAGAAGGTAAGTCTACCTTGTAGGCATCAGCCCCATATTTAGCTAGGACTTTGCATGGGCCTATTATCTTCATCTGAAACTTAGTAGGAACTCCTTTCTTCATTCTTGACTTGTTCAAATGAACCATAACATAGTCTCCTACTTGAAATTGGATATCTTTCCTCTTCTCATCGACGTTGCTCTTCAACTTTTGCTGACTGTCCTGTATAGTCTTCTTGACCTGCTCTTGGATCTCCTTCATAGTGTGGGTGAAGTCTTTAGCATGCCCACTGTTTTATTCCCTTCCTCCAAGATCCGTAAGTTCACAAACTCCCCTAGGATGCATTCCATAAACTATTTTAAATGGGCTTCTCCCTGTCATCCTATTCCTACTGTCATTATAGGCATATTCAGCCTGAGGTATTGGTACATCCCATGTTTGACCATATTCTTTTGTTAGGAACCTCAATAGGTTACCCAACACCCTATTGACCACCTCCATTTGACCATCAGTCTGAGGATGGTATGCTGATCCAAAAGAAAGGTTTTTACCCAATCTATTCCATAATATTTTCCAAAAATGGCTCATGAACTTAACATCCCTATCAGATACAATGCTTAAGGGAAGTCCATAAATCCTTACAACTTCCTTAAAGAACAGATAAGCTATGTGACTAGCATCTCTAGTAGTCTTGCATGGAATGAAATGCCCCATCTTGCTAAAGCTATCAACTACTACATATATATTATCATAACCTTGCTTAGTCTTTGGTAGACCCACTATGAAGTCCATGGTCACACACTCCCAAGGTCTATTTGGGATAGGTAAGTGTTGATACAAGCCTGCATTGCTGCTACCTCCCTTTGCCTTCATGCATACTACACAATGTTCCACATATTTAGTGACATCCTTTGTCAACTTAGGCCAATGATAGAACCTTTGTACTAACTCCAAGGTCTTGTTTACTCCATAGTGTCCACTCATAGACCCATTATGCTTTTCTTGTATGAGATTAATCCTCATAGATCCCCTTGGCACACATAACTTATTTCCTCTGAATAATATTCCATTCTGCAATGTGAACTCAGAGAATTTGCTATGGAAGTGGTTCTTAAAATCATGGCACACTTGATATGCCTCTCCAAAATCTTCAACTGCTTGATAGAGGTCCTTAAAACTCTCTATCCCTATACTATTCAACTAAACTTCTTGGACTATCAAAAGTCTCCTACTCAGTGCATTAGCAACCTTGTTCAATTGACCCTTCTTATGCTTAATGGTAAATGTAAAGGCTTGGAGATATTCCATCCATTTGAGATGCCTATTACTCAACTTCTCTTGTGTATTGATGTAGCTAAGGGCCTGATTGACAGTAAACACCACAAATTCCTTAGGTAAAAGATAGTGTCTCCACTTTCTTAATGACTGCACTAGAGCATATAATTCTAGGTCATAAGAAGAGTATTTCTTCTTAGTTTCATTTATCTTCTCACTAAAGAAGGCCACTGGTCTTCCCTCTTGACTTAACACACCTCCTACGACTATGCCACTTGCATCACATTCAATAGTGAATAACTTATCAAAACTAGGCAATGTTAGGACAAGTTGTGTAGCTACTTGCCTTTTCAACATCTCAAATGACTTCGCAACTTCTAAGTTCCATCTAAACTTAGCCTTACTTCCACCCTTAATAGTTTCCAATAATGGTGCACATATACCACTAAAATCCTAATGAAATTCCTATAAAATTGAGCTAGGCCATGGAAACTCCTTACCTCAGTTGCTGATGTAGGTGATGGCCAATTTAGTATAGCTGACACCTTGTCTTGGTCCATCTTCAAAGATCCCTTGGATACCACAAATCCTAATTAGACAAGCTCTTGCTTGAGAAACTCACATTTTTTGAAATTAAACGCTAGTTTCTCTTCATGCAACTTCTTCAACACTAATTCAACATGCTTAATGTGATCTTCCTTTGTTCTACTATAGATCAATATGTTATCAAGATAGAACACAAAAAACTTTCCTATGAAGTCCTTAAGCACTTCATTCATGAGCCTCATGAATGTGCTAGGAGCATTGGTGAGGCCAAATGGCATCACAAGCCATTCATACAACCCATCAGTTGTTTTGAATGTTGTCTTCCACTCATCTCCCTCCTTAACCCTTATCTGATGGTAACCAATTTTCAAATCCAATTTGGTAAAGTACATTTCCCCTCCAAGTAAATCCATAAGGTCCTCTATCCTAGGTATTGGGAACCTATATTTTATGGTGATTCTGTTAATTGCCCTTGAATCAGTACATAGCCTCCATTTTCCACCTTTCTTTGATGCTAACACCACAGGGACTGCACATGGGCTGATACTCTTTTGGATCAAGCCTTGGTCCAATAATTCTTGGACTTGTCTAGCTACCTGTAAATTCTAATAAGGGGTTAGCTTATAAGCTGCTTTATTAGGCAAGGAGGCACCAGGTATGAAGTCAATTTGATGACTAATCACTCTCTTAGGAGGCAAAGTTGCAGGAGTCTTATCACTAACTATGTCACTATATTTGTCAAGTAGAGTATGAAACTCCTTGGGTACTATCTCCTTAACTGTCTTCTCTTCCTCCTTGGCCTTTAAAAAAATGGCATACCCTACACTTGCCTCTTCCTTTATGTCTCTTACAAACTCCTTTCCACTGCAAAATAATACAGTAGGAGTCTTAGACGGTGGCTCTTCATCCTCCAATAAAGACTGTATTTTAAATGTCTTGCCATTCTTCTTAAAAGATATGGAATTATCTTTTCCATGATACACTACCTCTCTATCATATTTCTAGGGTCTTCCTAGCAACAAGTGGTAAGCATCTATTGTGAGGATGTCACAAAGTAACTTATCCTTGTAGCCTGCTATAGAGAACTCTACCCATGTTTGCTCATTTATTAACACACTTTGTCCCTTATTAATCCAAGTCACCTTGTAAGGGTTCACATGGGGTATCTTGGCTAATTTCAACTTAGTAACTACCTCCTCTGATATGATATTATCAGTAGATCCAGAGTCTACTATCACCTTGCAGACTTTTCCAAGGATCTTACATCTGATCCTAAATAATGCCCTCCTTTTCTTATGCTCATCCTTCACTAGTTGCCTGATTAATACCCTTCTAAACATCAAATTCTCACCCATCTCAGAGTCTATATGATCAACATCAGGTGCCTTTACACTAGAAGTGTCTTCTTGTACATAAGCTACTCTCTTGTCACTATGAGATGTAGTAGGCTTGTTAGGACACCTATATGCTGGATGACCAGTCTGCTGACAATTGTAGCACTTCATATTTGAAAAATGGGAGTTTCTTCTACCTCCTCTTCCCCTATTGGATCTACTCTTATTACCTCTACCTCTTCCATAACCACCTCTTGGTGTGGATTCATTGGTGTGCTCTGTCAATATGTTTTCAGCTTGATTTCTTTGTTCACTGCTCCTGCCTTGGTAACCTCCTCTTTGTCCTCTTTGGTCTCTCCCTCTACCTCTTCCCTTTAGATTAGAGTCACTCTTCTTCCTATTCTTCTCTTCAACCTTGAGAGCCAGTTGTTGACATCTCTGAATAGTAGTGGGGGTCCACAAGCTAATCTCTTCTTGGATGTTCCACTTCAACCCACCTAGATACCTAGCCACTCTGATTGGCTCTTCTTCTTGTTTCTTTGACCTAAGATAGAGTCTTTGAAACTCCTTTATATAGGAGGCTACATCCATATCTTTTTGCTTCAATCCTCATCTCCTTCTATGGAGTTGGATCTCATAGTCTTCTTGTAAAAAGTTCTCTTTCATCTTAGTTATCATTGCTTGCCAATTTTCTATAGGTTGCTTCCCAAGTCTGACTCTTTCATCTTGCAGATATTTCCACCATGTTAGGGATGGTCCCCTAAGCCTTGACTTAGCCACCTTAACCTTTTGTGCATCTGTTATGCCTTAAAACTTGAAGTGATTCTCCATCCCTTCAATCCACTCCAATACTATTTCAATGTCCATTTTCCCACTAAACAATGAGATTCCTTCTAAGGATTTACCATCCAATGCCTTGATGGCTTTCAAGAATGGTTCCTGCTCCATCACAGGGTCTGGTTCAGGGATAATATCATCCTCTTCAACCTTCTGCTTCCCTCTATCACTTGTTTCACCTTCTCTACCTTGGTCTCTTGCATCCACTACTTCTTGTATTTTTTGCTTCATCTCTGCTAGGGCCTCTTCAAGGAGTCTATTCCTCTCCTTTTTCTCATCCATGTCCCTAGACAACTCTGCATTTGTTACCATGTCTGTGGAGCCACAAGATTCCACCTTTGACATATACATCCCAAATCTTTTGGGGCTTTGATACCACTCTTATGTAACATACCTAGGCTTTCTCTCTACCCTATTTGTTAGAATAGTCCCAAAGGATAACTGAGAGTGGGGGGGGTGAATCAGTTATCAATAAATTTAATTCTTTTTCTACTTTAACTTCAAAAATGCTTAATTAGATAACACAGTACACAACACACAATTTGATTACGGGGAAACCAAATGGTAAAAACCTTGGTGGGAATTAGCACCCACAATGAACTATACTTGTTTATAGTAATCCCTATTAGAAGATATCTCAACCTAGTTAGGAGTTGTACTTTACAATGCAATAAGTATAGTGACCTGGTTAAGGGTCAGATCCTGTTAGGAGTCTTTTACAAATAACCCTATTAGGGGTGGTGGACTCACTGTCCAAAAGCTCACTACTTGATGGTGAAGGCTACAACCTTCTATATAACAGATATGCACTATATCTAATGATGAAATGTAGAGTAGACCTTCTATCTTGATTAGTTCCAGTGTATTACAATCCATCACTTCTTCAGATAAAATCTTGATGAATGAACCAACTCTGATAATCTGCTCTGTACATCTTTCTTCTCTTTTTGTATCATTCACACTTAGCGTGTCACTTTTGACTTGCTTTAATTGTCTTCCTCAAAGTATGAGATCATGGGACCTGTAAGACAAATCTTCATAACATCCTTGTTGGCTCTACTAAGCACGCAAGCATTATTACAACCGTGCAAGTATAAACTGAATAGACGTGACGCTTCACTAAGTCGGCCTCACCAAATTAACTCTAACTTTGCAATCTTCTTGAAACACGTTTGGTGTCTTTAGATTACTATCATCAACTCATAACTAATCATGAATATACACACACATATACTGAAGATAGGTGCAACTCAAGAAACACATTATATACGTCAGCCCTAAACAGTTACACCTCCAAAACTGTAACTGCCAATAAAAGAATTACATAACTTGACTGAAACATCATATCTAGATCTGCGTGTATGAAAATAACATCATAAACATGTCAAAAACATGTATCTAACCATGCAATTATTCATTTCATTATTCTGATAAGTACATATAGAATTGCTACTATGTGTTATATGTTGTCATCAATGACAACCATACAATCAATCAACTCCTCAGAATCAAATCTCCAACAATCTCCCCCTTTGACATTGATGGCAACATATGATATCAAAAACATCCTCTATTCATGGTGTCCTCTTTCTTTTACAATCTTCTCAATATCCTCATCAAGGATTTCTCTAAACTATTGCAGTTCCTCTGACTATGTTTGTGTTCCATGTATATACTCCCCCAAAGTATATGCTCCCCCTTAGTACATACTCCCCCTTACTATATACTCCACCTTTTACATCAATGACAAAGGGCACCATAGATCTTTAGGTATAGGTACTACTCCAGAAGTAGAGTAGTTAACCACTCATCAGTCACTTAATGACTGATGTTCTTGCTGCTTCTTCTAAATAGACTCAGGAGAGGGAATTACTCCCAACTTCTCCCTGAGATACTCAAAAGTATCCTTTGATAAAGGATTTGTGAAAATATCTGCCAATTGTTCTTTGGTGTTCACATAGTCCAATTTAACTTCTTTGTCTGCAATCTTTTCTCTTAAGAAATGATACTTGATCTCTATGTGTTTTGTCTTTGCATGCATCACATGGTTCTTAGACATGTTGATAGTGCTATTATTATCACATTGAATAACAATAGGATAACAAACCTGAATGCCAAAGTCTTTAACCATCTTCTTGATCCAAACCATGGTTGAATAATTTAGTGCTGCTACAACATATTCATCTTCTGCTATGGACTGGGAAATATAGTTTTGCTTTTTGCTTATCCAAGAAACCAACCTATCTCCAAGGAATACTACTCCTCTTGAAGTGATCTTCCTGTCATCAATACAACCTACCCAATCTGCATCTGTATACACATGAAGTTTAACATTCTCTGATTTAGGATACCATAAACCATAGTCTATAGTTCCCTTTAGATATCTGAATATCCTCTTGATTTCCATTAGGTATTTTGCTTGGGTTTAGATACAAATCTTCCACCAATGCCAACTGCATTAGATATGTCAGGTCTAGATTGAGTTAAATAAATGATTTTACCAATCATAGATTTATACAATGTTTTATCAACTGTTGTGGAATCATCATCTTTTGAAAGCTTGCTTCCTGTTATCGTGGGAATGCATACTGGCTTACAGTCTTCCATCTGGAAGGTCTTCAACATTTCCTTCACATATTTTGACTGATTAATGAATATAACTTTATCTATTTGTTTTACATTCAGTCCCAAAAAGTATTTTATAGGACCAATCATACTCATTTCAAATTCATTCTGCATTTCTTTTGCAAATGTTGTACTGAGCTTGTCATTATCTCCAAAGATAATGTCATCAAAAAATATGGAAACTAATAGTAATCCATTAGGTGTCTCCCTTGTGAATAGGTTATAATCTGCTGCTCCTTTCTTGAATCCAATCTTGGTAAGATAACCATCAAGTCTCTCATACCAAGCTCTTGGGGCCTATTTAAGACCATAAAGTTCTTTCTTCAATTTGCATACCATGTCTGGGTCATCTAAAAGATTAAATCCTTCAGGCTGTTCTATGTAGACTTCCTCATTCAACTTTTTCTTCAATCATCATAGTGCGCACTATATCAAGTATGATCCTATTCCTCCTTTCTGCAATACCATTCTTCTGAGGGGTTCTATGTGCACTCAACTATCTTTTAATACCACGTTCTTCACAATAATTATAAAAATGATCAGAGGTGAACTATCCTCCTCTATCTGATCTCAGACATTTCAGTTTTAATCTAGATTAATTCTCAACTTTAGCTTTGAATATTTTAAACTTCTCAAAGTCTTCAAACTTCTCCTTTAAGAACACAACCCACATCATCCTAGAAAAATATCAACAAACAAAATGAAATACCTTTCTCCGTAGTATGATCTTGTTTGGGTAGGACCACACAAATCTGTATGCACTAGGTCCAATTTGTTCTCAGCTGAGTTCTACTTGCTTCTGAAGGAACTCCTTACATGCTTACCCATAACACATTCCCTGCATATTGTGTCAACTGGTCTTGCAATACATGGTAGGTCTCTAACTGCCTTGACATTACTGATCTTTACTATGTTATCAAAATTGATATGACATAGTCTCTTGTGCCATAGCCAACTGTCATCCACCTTTGCAACAAAACAAATTACATTAGAATTGAGCTAAAACCCATTACCTTTTGTTTTAGAGCTTGATGCAATCATGTCTCCATCCTTTTTGTTAATGATGCACTTGTTGTCTTTGAAATCCAAATGATAACCTTTGTCAAGTAGCTGTCCAACACTCAGCAAGTTATGATGTAATCCATCAACATACAGAACATCATCTGTCTTGTTCTTTCCATCCAAAGTGATAGAACCTATGCCTATGATAGGTTTAGGAGTGTTATCTCCAAATCTAACCATACCACCTTTGTATTTGTCTAATTGAACAAATCTATCTTTGTCACCTGTCATATGATGGGAGCATCCACTGTCAATGATCCAATCAGTTCTGATGTCTGCTTTGGAAATTAAGGCTAACTCTTGTTCTTCCATTTCATCTTCAATGTCCATTTCCTCAAGCAACCTTTCCATGTCTCTAAGGGCAACGAATCTAATTTCATGTTCTCCTGAATCTTCATCAGTTACACCTTCTTCAACATGATAACATTCCTTCTTATATTTGGGTTTGTAATCAGATCTGAACTTCTTGACTCTTGTGGGACACTTAGATGCAAAGTGACTAATCTTGTTACATGAAAAAAATTTGAATGGAAGCTATCCTTCATATTTTCCTTTACCTTTCTTTTCTCTTCTAGCAATCATAGCAATGATTTCTTCTAGTTCTTCATCAACTTCTTTCTCATTATGACTGAAGATGTGTAAGGATTTCTTACCATGGACTGAGGCTTGGAAATCTGTTTCCCTTTTAGGTTCAGTCTTCAATCTTGATATCTCAAATGCAGATATTTTGCTGATCAAAGTCTCTCTCTTAAATTCTTGTGAGAATTGCATGGTTTCCTCTAGAATACTTATCTTTTTTTCATAGTCTGATGTTAAAGTAGTTAGCAACTTGTCCATTATGTCTTCTTCTGATATCTCTCCACCATTGTTTCTGATTCCAGAGACTGCTTCATTTATCCTCTGATTGTAAGCTCTAATGTTCTCTTTAGGTAACATCTCAAGGTTGTTGTATTTCTTTTTCCATGTCTTCCTGTGTGCATTATTTTCTTGAATATCTCCTTCAAACATATCTTCTAAATACTTCCATATGGTATATGCTCTATCAATTTTCTTGATCTCATAAAATTCATTGTCAGATAAGGCGCTGATTAGGGCTTCTTTAAAAATTTCATTATAGGTAAATATATCCTTTTGTCTGTTAGTAGCATCATCCTTTGCAAGGTCTTTCAGAGATGGAATTACAACCTCTTGTGTAGAAATTTCAAAGATCTCAAAGCCAACACACTGTAGATGTGATCATTTTGTTTTTCCAATCCTGATAATTTTCTCCATCAAACTTAGGGCTTTCTTTTCTGAAGTATGACATCTGATCTACCTGTTGGCTAAAAGATTTGTTCTCCTTAAATCTTGATGTTTATTTTCTAACTCTACGCCCTTGAAAACAAATCATTAAACAATAGTTGGGTAAGCATTTACTTTGCTTCCCTTTGAATTTTACAAAGCTACAAATCCCTTCCAAAGATTTTCAATGAATGAAGATTACAATCTAAACATATAAGATTTTAACTGAAAAGCAGGAAAAGATCTCTCAACTATTCTTGGATAGATGAGGTATAGCATGGAAACTTGCAAAACTTAGAAAGAACCAGAAACTATTTGCAGAAGAAATTTAAATTAGCTAACAGACCAAAGAATTCAGATCTATTAAGCATTTACCTACGAAAAACTAGAATTCATAAATCTAAAACTAAATGACTGAAATGAAATAACACATGCCAAAGTTCAATATATAACTCTCTCAAAGTAGGGATATATATTATTATCTAATTTCCAAAGATCAAAATTTAATTCAGCATGAGCATTCAAGCATAACTGGCTCAAAGTCCAGATATCATCAGTCACTCTAACTATTGAAAAACAGGAAAGAAGTTTATGCTATTCTAAAATCTATCTTTTTCCCTCTATTCTATTCTAACCCCTATTTAGTTTTAAGCTCCAGCTTATATAGTTTAGCAGTCCGAGAAAGCCTCCTGAAAAACCCGGCTTCTCGGACACAACCACAGAAAGAAACGGTTACCAGTTACAACAAAGTTCTCAGAATAAGGTTTTCAAAAGTAGGATAAATTAAGGAAATGAAACTGAATCCTATTCATCTTTCTTGCACATCTGTTGACGTGGCCATCTTCACCAGCTTCCACGACCGGAAGACACGGAGCAATTCCTGAGTAGGTGGGGCGTGCAAAATTTTTAGTGTGGCTAATTTGGCGTGCATCGCGTTCTTCTCCCATCGCATTTTCTGGATTCCTTCAGTCTGTTTCGGCAGTTGTCCCCGGTTCAAGATCAGCATAGCCTCAATGTTGGCGGTTCAGGTGAGGTCGTGAACTATTGGAGCTTCACTCTCTTTGAAAGCATTCATTACATCAACGAAGGACTTAACCATCGCATCGACACCCTGATTTCCATCCTCCAGTTGTAAGATGCCCGAGGGGTTCACTAATTTTATGTCCTTCAAGATGTCAGAGTGAATTTCCTGCACTTCTTTCTCCATGGCTTTCATCTGAGAAATAGCTGCTTCAAACAATGTTTTCTTCCAGCCGAAGTTTTTCTTTAAAATAAACAGCATACAAGGATCTACTAACTTCATGGGATTTTCAGTTAAAAACTGCTTTACTCCATAATCCTCAACCTCCTGCACTCGCTTCACGACCTCTGCACAATTTTCTGCCTTGCTTTCCCATATTGGGATCAATGTCTGAATTTCTCCCAGGAGTATTTCGCCGTCTACGCGGGTGCTCATGAACTCCCTTATGAAGGCGCTTCCTTCTGCTATTATGCCATCTGTCCATGCCTTTATTACTTCTGTCCAGGTTCTACCTTGCTGTACCTGTTTGACCAACTTTTGATTTTCCGCCGAATTGGGGTCGAATCCTTGGTGGGCCTGTGCCAAAGGTAGCGCACCAT
>MU223181.1:1267137-1279142 GCA_018584345.1 Thuja plicata | reverse complement strand
CCTTTTATAAAGGAAAAGGCTAACAAAATCAAAGTTGTTCAACTTCAATAGTATAAAAGTGACATTTATGTTTGGAATTTGAAGATGATGTAAACTAATAAAATGTTTTAAAATGAATGAAGTTTATTATTAATATTTTTAATGTTTTTTTTAAATAATTTTTGATATGTTTTTTTAATTTTTAAAGATGATTTTTGAGTTGCAGAATCATACTAAAAATTAGGGGTCTAGTTCCCGCTAAAACATTATATGTAAATAAACATTTTTTTCCCTAATTTCAAAATATGTTATAGATGACATATATAGCTAGTGCATGAAGAAATAAAAATTGGTTTTTGACCTATATTTTCTCTTTTATAACAGTTCAAATTCCAACTCACCTAAAATTGACAGATTTCATCTTCCGCCATATTTTTCATAACAAATATATCCCAATCAAAAAAATAAATATATATTCTTGAAGAGGACTCTCTCTTCTAGTGCACAATATATTTTTAAAATTTATTTAGTATGTTTTACTATTTTTTTTCTTTCTCTAAATCAACATCTCCTTGACTGTTAAAATACCTACTTGCAATATTATTTAATTATAATAGACTATGTCTAATTAAAACACTATAAAATCTATAAGAGATATTCTTGACTCTGATCTCTACAAAAGGGTATTTTTGCATTTTTTAAAAAATATCTTTAAAAATACTTAGAGTTATTGAAATGTCATTTTTCTGAAATAATTTTATTTCTACAGTAATTGGACTCAAACTGGTATAAAACATGCATTTAATAGACATTTCCAATTGGAAAAGTTAAAGCACTTATCTAACTTAACTATAATGAATCTAGCTAGACCATATGTTTGACCAAAATTAATTTTTAGTTAGAAATACTAAAATTTAGTTGTGCTGATAAGTTATCTTAAAAGGTGATAGATTATTGTGCTTTTACCCACAATCTTTGACTTCTTCTTCACATAGACTCTTGATGAATGAACCAACTCTGATAATCTACTATGTACATCTTTCTTCTCTTTTCGTATCATTCACACTTAGCGTGTCACTTTTGACTTGATATAAGTATCTTCCTCAAAATATGAGATCATGGGACCTGTAAGACAACTCTTCATAACATCCTTGTTGGCTCTACTAAGCACGCAAGCATTATTACAATCGCGCAAGTATAAATTGAATAGACGCAACGCTTCACTAAGTCGGCCTCACCAAATTAACTCTAACTTTGCAATCTTCTTGAAACACATTTGGCACCTTTAGATTAATATCATAAAATCATAACTAATCATGAATATACACATGCATATACTGAAGATAGGTGCAAATCAAGAAACACGTTATATACATCGGCCCTAAACAGTTACACTTCCAGAACTATAACTGCCAATAATAGAATTACATAACTTGACTAAAATATCATATCTGGATCTGTGTGTATGAACATAACATCATAAACATGTAAAAAACATGTATCTAACCACACAAGTCTTCATGTCATCATTCTGATAAGTACATACAGAATTGCTACTGTGTGTTATATGTTGTCATCAATGACAAACATACAATCAATCAACTGCTCAGAATAAAATCTCCAATACTATTCTCCTCCAGGGTCTTCTTAGGTCAATTCAGTGACCTAGTAGGGTTCCATTCTCAACCCTACTCTCCTTAGGTATCTTGACACAAGATCTTAACCTTTCACCTAGTGTACACCAACAGTACTGATAAAAAATACTCTATTCTGCAACGTACACTAACTAGGTCTTGCCTAGCCACAATCTTCAAGCATTGCCTCAATTCCTCTTATAAATTAACTCCATGGAAGGATAGGTCATCAAGACCTCCACTGGTCCAATTTGAACCCCTACATACACCATGCACAAACACATAACAATCGAGTGCTTCACAATGCACCTTTCTCACCCCAAATAGGGCTACAAGCCAACTAGGCCTTTTTCTTGCTAATTTGCAGATAACTTGAAATTTTCCCACACAAGCCTCCAAAAGGATTTAGTATTCAAACACCCTTTATCAAGAAATTTGAGATTTTCAAGGTCTCCAATCCTCAAGTTGTCCATACAACCCTTCCTACTATCATGCCTAGAAATCAGGGTTTTATGGCTTTTTGATAGTCTAAACACAAAAGTGTTCTTTCAATCCACCTAACAACTCCTCAAAACTTCTCCTTCAAATTGGGGTTCTTAAATACATTACTCTATCCCTCCATGAGCTCTAGTTGAAGCTATCAATGCATTCAACCCTCCTTGCATCACTTGTAATGTTTCTCAATCCCTAGCCATGCACAACAGGCTCGCCTAGGGCATCATTGCAAAAATAGAAAAACCACTTTCTTGGGCCCCTCATTATGTATAAATAATGTACATGGAGTATCCTCACCCATGCCAAGAGCCTGTACAGAAACTATGGTGGCAAGTTGAGTTAAGACCCCATTTGTCCAACCTGCCTGGTTCAGACCAGCGATAGGGTAAAACATAAAGAATTTAACAAAACCAATATAAACACTACAAATTTGCAAATAACTCCACACAAAATATCAAATTAACCTACCCTACATTAATCAATGGATGTAGATTGAGATCTAATCCATCTATCTACTGAAAATAAGAGAACACACTGAATTTGCTCTGAAAATGCACACACAGAATATCTTGTATTTTCAAAATGTTCACCAACCTTGATTACAGGTCAAGGAAGGCCTCTTATACTTGTCCCCATCCCTAATCCAATAGTTTCAGATAGTTACAATAACCATTTCATCAAAAATGCTCTTCTTTCACAATTGTTGTCAATGTTGTCAAATGACAACATTGGCAATTTTGACAACTTTCCACAATTATAGGAAATTCATTCTAAACTTTGTTCTAAGACCATGAACACATCATAATAGACTTAGGTAGACCATGCTTACCTCTCTTAGGTCCTAAAACACTTTTTTCTAAATTTGACCCCTATGTGCTTAGTTTACACCATTGCCGCAACATTGGCAATTAGGGTCCAAATTGGCACTTGTCTCCTAAAAGACCAAACAAACTTGAAAAGACCTTCCCTAAAGACCTAACACACACCTTAGGAAACCTCTAATCCTATTATTCAACTAGTGGTTTGGCTAGAACCACTACAAGCCAAAAGAACTCTAGAAACCCTAGGTTACCAAAGAACCTTACCTAGGTGCTCCTGCACCACATTATTTCTTAATCTAATCGCTTCCTGCAAGTGATACATAGTTTCAACAGAGGGATTTTATTCTTTTTCCTTCAATTTTTCTCCTGAGGGGGCATGATCACACTATCATCAATCAAATTTTTGTTCAAAACAATATTAAAAATGACTTCATTATCAAACAAACTAGGGGCATGACAGTTTCCTTGACTAAGTCGGAACTATTGGATAGAAAACTCTGGTTCTCATAAGCTGGATATCTTGTGTTTCCTCATTTTAAAAGATTCTTATTAAGCTCCTCGAAGCTTCTTACTGAATTTTGGACAACAATCAAGTTCAAAATTAGTATTATCAATCTTTGGATGACAACTAAGTTCAGAATTGGTATCTTTAAAAATCTTTTATTGATCTTTGGACGACAACCAAGTTCAAAATAAATTCTATCAGTTTATTTTGATCAAGTGCGAGACTAATCTCATCAACATTTCATTGTTAGTAATAACTAAGAGGGGGGGGGGGGGGGGGGNGGTGAATTAGTGGCCTAAAAAATTATCCTTTAAACTTTAACCACCAATTAATAAACCTTAGATTATTAAGTCCCTACAAGATGCATGCCATGAAATGCTAATAATAATTAACTGTCTGTCAATTTTCCTTTTCTGCCCTTATTCTCCTTGATTACTGATAAGTAGTAAAACTTATTTACCGATGCTCGATAAATATGCAGATTATACCAATCAATCCAAAAATGCATATTTGAAATGTAAAATAGTAAAGTAATAAACCATACACACATAAAACATAGATTTTAATGTGGAAACCCTGTTAAGGGAAAAACCACTGGGACCGATACCCCAAATTTTCACTCTTCTAAAGTGAGCCCTATTAGGAGCCAACCCTATTAAAGGTTACAAACACACTATTAAGTGAAACCTTGTTAGAGGATTTTAATATGAGTCTATCACTTGATATCTGGCATGTATATGCTACCAATATTGATCAACCTCTATGGGCACAATAGGTATCTGGCATATCTGGTGCTACCTAACTGCATCAGCCTCCTTCTTAGATTGTGTGTCGGTGTCAGGCACTCAATCCTATCTTCATGATAAATTTTTTGGCAATCTATTAGGATATACCTCAATTATAGAAGATTGTTAAGTCTTTCTTTGTTAAGAGCCTTGATGCTTCAAGGGTTAAACTAAAACACTATGACCTTGTTGGTGAACAGATTTGTCTTCGAAGAAAATGATTACAAATTGACCCCCAAATTCCCAAATAAGAAGACTCAACCAACACCAACAGTTGGGTCACTTTGCTATTGAAAAGCGTAAGCGCCCTCTGAATTGTCCAGGTACAGCTCCCCGTATAAGATTTACAATGAATTAACTAAACTATATTCGGTAATGCTTTTAACCTGAAAGCAATAAAGGTTTACAAACATCTATTCATAAACATGATATAGATGCGAAAGAACTAACTAACTAAAAGGAGATAAACATTAAATGCTACAAATTTCATTTGCCTAAACGCTGCATTACAAAAAGAAACTAAGAGAGTAAGATAGACTAGTTCTTTCCAAATACACGAAAAACTATAGCACAAAGTCCATAGATGATCATGCTGATGATCAGACATAACAGATACGCATTCAAAGGAAATCAACATCATTCAAAGATGAATATTAATCAGAAAATGAGCATCTAAACACAAAGTTTTAGTATGCTACTATTCTCCTTCTTTGAACACAACAAAATAACAAAGATTCTGCTGTTCCTGCACACTATTCATTATCTGAAAAATAAAATCCCTCTTTCTCTGCATTACAATAAAATCCTAAACTACCCCTTCCCCAGCACAAAGTCTCTCGGGTCAGGAAAAAACTGGCCCCTTTTTCTTGGCTTCTACTATTTTATTTATCTTTTTTCTTAATTACTCTCTGTTCAGTTTCGATAACTGATTCTTGGTATTACTTTTCACTTACGATACTTTCTTCATATTGGGACTGCAATGTTTATCATTTTACAAACATTAATTAAACCCTTTGAAATATCTCCTTGGATGAAACTTAGTTAAGTTTCAAACCGATATAACAAAGCTCTATGCCATCGAAGTATTTTTCATTCTTTGACACCTATTACTAACATGCTGAGTTGTCATTAAAATGTGGTCTTGTCATTGCTGCATATTCCTCCAAGCATTCCTTAAGCTGAGCTTCTGTGTAAGCCTTCTGAAAAAATCCAGTTTTGAGCATTAGCATATCTAACATCCATGGTGTTCATTCGGGAGGATTCATCTCTAATGATGGAATAGATGTCAGATATGGCATCCAAACCACTCTTCTTTCTTTCATCAGCATATAGAGAGAACTTTGACATTTGCATTAACCGAAGGGCTTCATCTACATCACTTTGGGCCATAGTATCTGAAAATCAAAGCTTGGCTAGTGCCATTGAAATTTGAAGAATGTTTAAAAGTGTTCTTGCTGTGGTGTAAGAATGTGGCGCATCACTCTGTGCTTCCTCTTGCCTCATGGCAGCATAAGCACTGGTAAAGTACTCTATTAAATCTTTAGGTACACAAGGCACCATTCTTCTTGCTGCTGCTATATATGCCCTCAGTATGGATGAATCAAGAGGATCAAAACCCAAAGGGGGTGGCTCGTACTTTTAGTGCACATATAAAACATGTCTAGCCATTTCCAAATCACTATCCCTATCATCTTTGTCAAGTATCAGCCACATCAAATCAAAACGGGTAAGAAATGATGGAGGAAGATTGATATTTTCTACAGGAGCTCTCCGGAGATCATATCGACCCCAGGAAGGATTTGAAGCAGCTAGAACTGCAGTTCTTGCATTTAAAGAGGTTGTTATACCCACCTTTGCAATGCTCACAGTATGTTGCTGCATCACTTCATGAATAGCATTACAATCTATCTTATCCATTTTGTCAAATTTGTCAATAGCACATATACCCATATCTGTAAGAACCAGAGCGCCACCCTCAAGGACCATCTCATTCTCCAAAATTTTCAATTTTGTAGTACAGATGATAGTTTCATCATCATCAATAGCAGAACATCAAGGAGGTTCAATAGTCCAAATTTTTGAAAGTTTCAACTTCCTTATCATGAGTATGAGGAACCCGTGTCTCATTTTCTCCAAAAAAATTCAGTGACCTACAGATGCTCTGTGCTCTGTTGGAGGGTTTCAAATGAGCTCCCTAACTTAATATTGTATAAAAACTCAAAACTTTCATGATTTTGAGCAATGTCTTCTCCATTATTTAAATGCTTCCCTCAACTATCGATTTGGCTAGTAAGATCATCTACTTTCACATATTCCAATCTCTGAATATTTTCTAATCAACTCTCAATCTTTGCATAATTTCTTTCAGTAACTTCTCCTATTTATTTCTCAATTGGAAGGCCTTTATGATGACTATGTGGAAAGATGAACTATTAAGACTGAACCAAAGAACTAGGGCTTTCATTTTCAATCAATTTTGCATCGCTTTCATTCTCATCTTCATCTTTGGGTCCAGACTCTTGAGGCTTTTTCATCCTAGGGCATGCAGCATAAATAGATGTAGTAAGCGACACAACTTCCCATTCCTGACCATGGCTCTTGCTTCTATCAGACCTTTTGCCTTCACGAGCCAGTTTTCATCTTTTAGAGTAAACAAATCTCAATACACCAATTTGTCCCTCAAAATATCACATGCAACAAGCAGTCTGAAAATCTAAGAATTCGGGCCATGAAACTGCATCTCTAGAAAATGAACATTAAATAGAACTGTTACACTGAATCCTGCAGTTTTGAATTGACAAGCTGGTGCTTTTAAATTTGAACCTTTTAAATCTGAATTCTTGAGTATTCAAACTTTGAATCAGTGAGCTCTAAACTTATGTGGACTTGAACCCGCATGCTTTATATCTGCATTTAGACTACTGTACTTATTGAAATCAATGTGACCCTGTGAGTCATGTATGGACCAGATAAACTGCATCATGCCCATTGAATCACTAAACATACTCTTCAAATATGAACTCAGTTGAACCTTAGGCCTTTAGTTTTAAACTACTGAATTTGGAAATGAACTTGAAATTTGAGCTACTGATCATGTCTTTGCAATCTGAAACTTGCAATCTTGAAACTGCACCATGGAACCTGCAAGATGAACCACCTTGAACCACCTTGAACCATCATTCAAAGGGGTTCAAGATGCTAAACTGAAAATTTTATTACCAGGGTCTATATCGGTACCAACAGACCTATTTCTAATGCAACTTGAATTGCAGATTTTCAAATCTATTTAAGTACATTACCTCTCTGATCAATGTATCAATTCAATTCTTTGTGCTCCACACTTTCTGCTCTATGATGTTGTGCTTCACTATTCGTCGGTGTCTACAGAATTCTTTAGCTCTTCTTCAGCTTAATTGATTAGGACTGTATGAAGTTATCCTTCATCAGTTTCTCTTCAGCATCCTCTTTCTATTCACTCCCCTTCCCATGTATGTGAATACGGAAATGAATTATGCTTGTCTCTTATATAGACATGATATTCCTTAATTCTTGATTCTTGGCATGAAAAATAATCCAGCCAATCTGATTTAAACCTTTAACTCCTGATTTGTCTCATAGTTATCTTCTTGCCAACTGTACAAATCTTCTTTAAATAAATTACTTAACTCTGGTTGAATAAAACAAATAAAACAACTAGTTAAGTCTATCCTTAAGCTCTGCCAGCTAGATATTTTGTCATTTTTTGAACTCTCTATTCTCTTGATCAACTGTACGGTTAGTCATCATTGATAACTACCAGTTCTGTCGGTGTGAATCTAGTCAGCTTTGAGATCTTTGTCCATTGGGCATCCTTGGATTTTACTCATCGGGTAACTTTGTTTTCAGCTCGTTGGGTATCACTATGATTTTGCTTCGTCAGACAATACTATCTTTTTCTTGTCAGATATCACTATGACTTTTGTTCCTTTCCTTTATCGATGGTGTGCACTTTGTCGGTGTTGTCTATCACTTAGTGAATACTTGGATTTTATGCATTGCCAAATGCATAACCTTTGTTCCATTGATTCTCTGAAGTCTTTGGCATTATGTACATGACCGTATAGATGATATCAAGGTTACATCAATGACAATACAAACCATTAACTGATTTAATGTCTTGCATTATCTTCAAATTAACATTATCAAACATTCAATCAGTTACATGTCATCAATCTCTCCCTTCGGCATTGATGGCAACATACTATATTATCACACTATACTATTTCTAATACAATATGAAATACAATTTTTGAGATTCATCAAATTACCAAACAATTTATTTTGATAACCGATAAAAATGTCTGACCGTTAGTAAGCTCCGTGTTAGCTTAGATTTGATTCTTGTAGATTTCTATGTTTCTTGTATTGATGTGTTGTGTTCTCTTCTTGTGTCAATTTCTCTCTTTTTACTGTTCTTCTTCTTTGATGTCTTTGTCTTTTGTTAGCAACTCTCCCTATGGATATGATCTCTCCCTGTTGGAGTAATTTGATAATGGATAATCTTTCTTCTTTTTCTAAAGACTGTGATAATATGGAAACTTTCTCTCCCTTTGACAACAATGCCAAACAAATATCTCACAGATATCTGACATTAATGTCAAGTGATCTTTTCTCTCGATCCATAATATATTCCTTGAATTTCCCTTACCCATCAACAATACATCAATATGATCTGGTGCTCAGTTATGATATATACCTTTTTATATATAGATGTAGCTTTGAAGTTCATCTTGTTGCTTGCATCAACATGAATGATATTCTGATAATATATAGGCTGATGCAACCTTCAGTCTTTTATTGACTGGTGGACAAGGGTTTGACCCCTAGTCTATTTCTCTGGTACTCAAATGTATCTTTGGGCAGTGGCTTGGTGAAGATATCAACCAATTGTTCTTTTGATTGCACATACTCAAGCATCACCTCTTTTTCTTGAACTTGTTCTCTTAAATAATGATACTTGATTACAATGTGTTTAGTCTTGGAATGCATGACTAGATTCTTGAAAATGTTTATTGCACTGGTATTATCACAATAGATAATCACTAGTTCTGAGATCTTCATATGCATATCTTCTAGCAACTGTTTGATCCATACAATATTTGAGAAATTTTTAGCAGCAACATATTCTTCTTCTGCAGTAGACTGTGAGATGCATCCTTGCTTCTTGCTAATCCATGTGACAATTTTGTCACCCATAAAGAATGCTCCTCCAGTTGTGCTCTTTCAGTCATCAAGATTTCCAGCCCAATCAGCGTCGGTAAACACCTTAAGTTCAAATTTTCCTTCTCTTCTATACCATAAGCCAAATTCCTTAGTATTCTTCAAATATCTTAGAATTCTTTTCACAGCAGTCATATGTGATTCCTTGGGGTTAGCAGAAAATCTACCAATAATTCCTACTGCATGTGCAATATCTGGTCTAGTGTGTACAACATACATGAGTTTTCCTATCATAGATCTATACATAGTTTGATTTACCTCTATTTTCTTGTCCTCCTTTGTCAACTTACTTCCAGTGGCCATTGGTGTTCCAATTGGTTTGGAATCTTCCATCTTGAAAATTTTTAGGACCTCTTTGATGTATTTGGACTGTGTAATGAAAATACCTTTACTTTGTTGAATGATCTGTAGACCAAGAAAGAACTTGATCTCTCCAAACATAGACATCTCAAACTCTTTTCTCATCTCATCAGAAAATGACTTACATAGTATATCACTGCCTCCAAATATGATGTCATCGACAAATATTTCAGCAATCAAAGTGTTAGCATCAATATCTTTTTTCAAATAAAGATTACTATTTTCACTAGTCCTTATGAATCCAATATTTATTAGATAGGAATGAATTCATTCATACTAGGATCTGGGAGCTTTTTTTAATCTATACAAGGCTTTGTGAAGTCTACATACCATGTTCCTCTTGTCTTCATCTACAAACCCTTCTATTTTATCAATGTATACCTCTTCTTCAAGTATTCTGTTTAAGAATGCTAACTTGACATCCATTTGATATACTTTGAATCCATTATATGCATCATAAGAAAGTAATATTCTTACTCCTTCTAGCCTAGTAATGGGTGAAAAGGTTTCTCCATAGTCTATACCTTCCTCTTGTGCATACCCCTTGCATACTAGTCTTGCTTTGTTCCTTCTGACTTCTCCATTCTCGTTCAACTTATTCTTGAATATCCATTTTGTATCGATGACATTCTTGTAATCTGGTCTTGGCACAAGTGGCCATGTTTTGTTCATCTCAATCTTCTCAATCTCATCATTCATAGCACTTATCCATTCTTCATTATCTAGTGTAGCATTGATAGATTTTGGCTCAAACTCACAAATTAAGCAATTTGAGTTAAAAGACTTACTTCTTGTTCTTGTACCAGCTTTCTTATCTCCTATGATCTGGTTCTCTAGATGGTTCCTTCTTACATATCTTGCAAGTACAGGTACAACTCTTTGTGTATCAGCTTGATCTTCATTACCTTGCACATTATCTTGATCATTATCCTGACCGTCTGTAACAACATTCTGACCGTCAGTTGCAACATTCTGTTGTTCTAGAATTAACCACTGTTTCTCAGGTAGAGTTATGGGTTCTTCACAATATATGACCTTGTTGTAGTCCTCTGGTTCTTTTGTGCTTTCCAGCTCATTCTTTTCTACAAATTCATCAATCTTTACATTTGCACTTTCAACTATTTTGTTAGAAGCCTTGATTAGACATTTAAAAGTTTTTCTCTTGGTAGAATACCCCAGAAAAATACCTTCATCACTTTTGGTATCAAGTTTTCCATTTCTATCATCCTTTAAGACATAACATTGACTACCAAAGATCTTGAAGTAACTTACATTGGGTTTTTTACCATACCATAGCTCATAAGGTGTCTTCTTTGTGTCCTTCAATTGTACTCTGTTAAGTGTATAAACAACAGTGTTGACAACTTCCCTCCAAAAGATTTGGGTGATGCCTTTCTCTATCATCAGTGTTCTTGCACAATAAACTATTGACCTGTTCCTTCTCTCAGCAATCCCATTTTTCTATGGTGTCCTTGGTACATAAACCTATCTTTTTATACCATGCTCATTACAGAAATTAGTGAATTCATCTGATATAAATTCTCCTCCTCTATCTGATCTTAAACATTTTAGATCCTTACCACTTTTTTTTTCTATCATAGCCTTATACCATTTAATCATATTTAATGCTTCAGATTTTTCTTTTAGAAACATGACTGTCATCATTCTAGAGTAATCATCAATAAAGAGAATAAAATATCTATCTCCATAATAAATCTTTGTCCTCATAGGTCCACATAAATTAGTATGGACTAATTCTAGAATATCATCAGATGTATGGGTTTTACTTTTGAAACTAGACTTTGTCATTTTACCCTTTTGACAATTTTTGCACATGATGTTGTCTGGCTTTGTCATCATCGGTAAGCCTCTTACATTTCTTCTTCTGCTTATTTTTATCATGTTGTCAAAATTCACATGACACAATCTTTTGTGCCACAACCATATGTCTTTGTTTCTAGTCATTAAGCAAGTGGTGTTAGTATCATTCAGATAGAATAATTTACCTTTAGTCTGTTCACCAGTACCAATTAGTTTTCTTGATTCATTGAAGATCTTTGCCTTCTTGTTCTCAAATGCTACTCTGTGACCTGAATTATTTAGTTGAGAAACACTCAATAGATTATAATTCAATCCTTTTACCCAATAAGCATTTTCACATTTAATC
>MU223181.1:1256857-1266960 GCA_018584345.1 Thuja plicata | reverse complement strand
CACTATCTATAATCTAGATATCATTCTTACTAACCTTAGATATGAGTGTAGTTTCTTCATACCTTTCATCTTCATCTGAATCATCCTTCACAGCTACAAATACCATCTTGATGTCATCATCAGGTTCGGTGTTAGTATCTTCATCTTTTCAAGCAGCTAGGTAGCTAGCCTTCTTTCCTTTATCCTTGTAGTTTCGGGTATCCTTTCTTTCTGATTGTCGGTAACCTCTGTAATATTTTTTATCACCTTTGTTATAATTCTTCTCAAAAGATCTGTCATTACCTTTGTCATATGTCCTTGTGTTAGGACATCTCACAGCAAAGTGTCCAATCTCTTTACAATTAAAGCATACAAGTGGTAACTTGGCTTTGTGTTTACCTTTGCCTCTTTGTATTCTCCTTGCCATGAGTGCTTCTATTTCATCTAGATCTTCTTCTTCACTTTCAATTTCACTATATCTTCTGGATGTGTGTCTCTGACTGGATTTTCTTATTCTCATAGAAGACTTAAATGTAAACTCTGAGTTTGGTAAGACACTATTATCAAAGTTATTCATCTCAAATGAAATCAGTCTACCAATCAAACTATCAAGAGTAACTATATTGTTTGCAACTGCTCTCATTTCTTGAATAGCTGAAACTTTAATAGCATATACAGACAATAAGGTTCTTAAGATTTTACTTACCACTCTCTCCTCTTCAAGTGTACCTCTAGCACCTCATATAGCATTGACTACTTTTATTCTTGTGTTGTACTATGTGATGTTTTATCCTTCTTTCATTCTGAGATCATCAAATTTTCCTCTAAGGATTTTTTCCTTGGCTCTCAGTTTATTTGCATCACTACCATGTACAAGCTTTAGTTTTTCCCACATTTTCTTTGCAGTTGTGCAATCTTTGACATCTTCAAATTCAGCACCAGAGAGAGAGGAAGAAAGCTCTATGACCATGCAGTTGTGCTCATGATTCACTCTCAATTGATCTACTGTTAATGGTCCTATGGGAAACACATATTCAGTATCTAAGTATTGAGTAACATCATTACCAATACCTGATAAGTGGATTCTTATCCTGCTTTTCCATGAAAAAAAGTTGTCTTTGTTCAACTTGGGCACATCTCATCTGTTCATCTTGTGATCTTAACTTATATCTTGAAATCTTCCTTCTAAGCACACAAGATCTGATACCAATTGTTAGTAATAACTAATAGGGGGTGAATCAGTGGCCTCAAAAATTATCCTTTAAACTTTAACCACCAATTAATAAACCTCAGATTATTAAGTCCCTACAAGATGCATGTCATTAAATACTTATAATAAATAACTCTCTATCGGTTTTCCTTTTTTGACCTTATTCTCCTTGATTACCAATAAGCAGTAAAACTTATTTACCGATACTCAGGAAATATGCAGAGTATACCAATCAATCCAAAAATGCATATGTGAAATGTAAAATAGTAAAGTAATAAACCATGCACACATAACACATGGATTTTAACGTGGAAACCATGTTAAGGCAAAAACCACTGGGACCAGTACCCTAAATTTTCACTCTTCTGAAGTGAGCCCTATTAGGAGCCAACCCTGTTAAAGGTTACAAACACATTGTTAAGTGCGACCTTATTAAAGGATTTTAATATGAGTCTATCACTTGATATCTGGCATGTATATGCTACCAATATTGATCAACCTCTATGGGCTCAATAGGTATCTGGCATATTTGGTGCTACCTAACTGCATCAGCCTCCTTCTTAGACTGTGTGTCGGTATCGGGCACTCAATGCTATCTTCATGATAAAAATTTTGGCAATCTGTTAGGATATACCTCAATTATAGAAGACTCTTAAGTCCTACTCTGTTAAGAAACTTGATGCTTCAATGGTTAAACTGAAACACTATGACCTATTTCTAATGCAACTTGAATTGTAGATTTTTGGATCAATTTAAGTACATTACCTCTCTGATCAATGTATCAATTCAATTCTTTGTGCTTCACACTTTCTGCTCTGTGATTCTTTGCTTCACTGTTTGTCGGTGTCTGCAAAATTCTTTAGCTCTTCTTCAGCTTGATTGATCAGGACTGTATGAAGTTATCCTTCATCAGTTTCTCTTTAGCATCCTCTTTCTATTCACTCCCCTTCCCGTGTATGTGAATACATAAATGAATTATTCTTGTCTCTTATATAGACATGATATTCCTTAATTCTTGACACTTGATTCTTGGCATGAACAATAATCCAGCCAATCTGATTTAAAGCTTTAACTCCTGATTTGTCTTGTAGTTATCTTCTTGCGAACTATACAAATATTCTTTAAATCAATTACTTAACTCTGGTCAAATAAAAAAAATAAAACAACCAGTTAAGTCTATCCTTAAGCTCTGCCAGCTAGATATTTTGTCATTTTCTGAACTCTTTGTTTTGTCAGTCAACTCTACAGTTAGTCATCGGTGATAACTACCAGTTCCGTCGATGTGACTCTAGTCAGCTTCGGGATCTCCGTTCGTCGGGCATCCTTGGAATTTACTCATCGGGTAACTCTATTTTCAGCTCATCAGGTATCACTATGATTTTTCTTTGTCTGGCAATAGTGTCTTTTGCTTGTCGGGTATCACTATGACTTTTGTTCTTTGCCTTTACTGATGGTGTGCACTTTGTCGGTGTTGTCTGTCACTTAGTGAATACTTAGCTTTTATGCATTGCTGAAATCATAACCTTTGTTCCATTGATTCTCTAAAGTCTTTGGCATTATGTACATGATCGTACAGATGATATCAAGTTGACATCAATGACAATACAAACCATTAAAAGATTTAATGCCTTGCATTATCTTCAACTTAACATTATCAAACATTCAATCGGTTACATGTCATCATTCATTTGACAACCAAGAACGAAATTCTTAATCTTTCTGAAGTCAAAAACTTTCTTTGAGTCAATGCGCTTATCGTGCATCAATTCAAAGAGGGGAAAATGTAACCACCTAGATTTGGTCTGCTTTGACTATAGACCCTATTTTCCCTAAGTGTGATCATACCCCCAATTATTTCCAAATGACCCTGTTACTGTTTGGCATAATTCCTTCGTATCATATTTAATCTCCTAAGTGATCTAATCACTAATTTACATTAATCACTTTAGCCAATCAAATCAATTCAATTCAATCTATTCAAAATCATACCTGGCTAAGGTAACTAATTTAAAGGGAATTAAATGGAATCTTATTTATACCTCATCACTTGTAAAATCAATCTCCTAGCCTAAATTAATTCAATTTGGCTATAGTCCTAATTAATTGTTACAAAGAAATCAAAAGCTTGGATGATTAATTAAATCCCTATTATTAAATGAATATGTTATTACAACAATTTATTTTATTAATATTCCTTCAAACCTAACCAATCTCAAATATCCAACCATGAGTTCAAACTCATCCCAACCCCCTCTCACATGCTAATTATTCTTAATTAGCTAATTAACCCTAATTAGCTAATCCCCCCTCCACTCATTCTCTCTCCTCCCATCTCTATCTCCTTAATCACATCCCTTAAGCCCTAACCCTAATCCTAAGCTACCCTTAATGTTGTCACATTCCATTAAGGAATGATTAACAACTCCACCCACTTGAGAAAATCAAGGAATCTCAAGATTCCTTTCCTCAAGTCCACCTTGTCAGGCTTGACTCTAAACCCTAACCCATGCTTCTTAAACCCTCACCCATACCTCATTAATGCTTTCATAAATGAAGCATTGATGGCTCTTACATATTCCTTCCACCCATACCTCATTAATGAGTCTTACACCCTCATTAATGGAAGCCCTTCTAGAGTCTTCTCCCCTTCCTCTATTTATCCTATAAATAGGATGGATTTTGAGCTCAAATGGCCCTTGATTTTATGAAATATATTGTTGTAATGCTCCTAATTTTGAAGAGTTGATAGCATCCTTATGCTTCCCATATTTGGAGAATTGGAGAAGCAATCTTATGTTGCTCATGTTTAGGACTTTCATAGTGCTTTCTAGCTTAAATCTTAGTTATATTGTTGTAATCTTCATTTCTAGAGCTAGATTGCATTTTTTTGAATCATTTAGATTAATTTTCATTTAAATCTTCCATTCTTAGGTTGTATTTGTCACTGGAATATGCATAATCTTAGGGCTATTATGTCATTTTTCATACTCCTCCTAGATAGGAAGCAATAGATCGATTTTAGTGATTGATATGTTTGGTAACCCCTTGCTTTCACTAATGCAATGATTTATTGAAGTGTTGTGTCTCTTAATAGGTACAAAAATCACACACACGCACGCACACACACACACACACACATGAAGAGATTTTATAAAGTGAAGTATGAGTATATATGGACGAATAATGTAGATGAATGAGATGTAGATGGAATGCATGGATTCATTGTGATTTTAGATAGATGTGAGCTAAAAATGGAACTATCTAAGCTTATACTTATTTTTTTCACTACTGAGATTTGATTGTAACAAAACTATATTTTTGATTGTATGAGAAGTGTGCTTAGTATACCATTAACATGGTTTTGTATTCCCCTAAAAGGGAAATGTGCTAATGTTATATTCAGTTCCTAACAGGGCTAGGTATCCTAATAGGGACACAATAATTTTAGTACATATTTGTGGGTACCATTCCCACTGAGGTTTTCCCTTAGCCAGGGTTTCCTCAACAACAATTAATGGTGTCATGAGTTATGTGTTATGTGCTTATGTTCTTTTCATTTTAGTAATTATATGGTTGTTGGAAATTATTAAGTTCATGTTTAAAGTGTTGTAGCACTAATTCATCCCCCTCTCAGTATTACTTAATCCTAACAATTGGTATCAGATCTTTTGGCCCTTGGAGAGAAATTTTAATAGCTTAAGTGAGATCAAGATGGATTTTGAAAGTTTGGAGGAACACCTTGAAGCAACACTTAAAGATATTGAAAAAGCTAAAGCAGAGAATGGTTACTTGAAATTCAAATTGTGAAGATTAGAGGGACTCATTAAGAAAATAAAAGAACAACTTGAACTTTCCACAATTCAGAGATAAGATATTATGGTTAAGATAAAATAAAATTCAGACAATGATACTTTAGATTAGATAAAACAACTTGAACAAGAGAAAGAAACTTTAAAGCTTAATTATGAAACTACTTCACTATAGATGGCTAAAGATATTCAATAGGAACAAAATTGAAGAAACCTTGAAGGATGCTAATACTCAAATGGGACAAATGAAGACTGAACTTGATCGCTACAAGAAGAAATGTCTTGAATTGGAGAAATATAATTAGATCATAAAAGGAGAACTTGTTGAGGGAAAGAAACATATTGAGAGACTTCACATGAGAAGTGACTTGATCGATGAACAAAGAGATATATAGAAACCTAAAGGATACATGAATGGATTTGGCTTCAATGAAGCTGACTGTTCAAAGAATCAGGAAGAAAAATATGAAGCGAAGACTGATGGAGAAAGACCCACTCTTGAAGAATTTAAAGAATAGATCAGACCTTTCAGAGATAGATATTTTGGATGTAACAATTTTGGACACATGAAGAGATATTGCAGAGGTAACTCCCCTTTCAAACCTTTTTCTAGCTATTGCTTTAATTTTTATGCATATGGACACAATAAAGCATAAGGAAAGAAACCCGATCAATCATGATTCAAACAAGATTACACTAGGGAAGAGACATCATCCAAGATCACATGTTACAAATGTAATAACCTTGGGCACATCGCAAGGTATTGTAAGTTTTAGGTTAATCAGAACAGATCACCTCCTACATGCTACAAATGTAACAATCAAGGACATATAACAAATTATTGTAGGTACAATGGAATTGAAAATAGAAGAGGACCTCCTCCTATAGTTATAAAGAAGAATATTGGTGATACTAGTAAGACTCTTGCAGAGTATAGGAGTGAATTTAATAGTTGTTTCAGGAAAGCAGGAGATGAAAATAGTAATAAGGTATGGAAGTTAAAGGAGTCTAGTGAGGAGAATGTTCAAGAAGATTTCGTAAATGCTACTGAGTCTTCAACTGATGCTAACATTGCTACATCAACCTAGATGGCCAAACATGGCCTTAGGGGGAGAATTGGAAGAAGACATCAAAAATCTATCCAGCCCCTGAATATGAGGAGTAAGCTCTTGAGAGCTTAGGGATACTATGTAGAGATGTTTTTGAACACATATTTGTGATCGCTTAGTTTTACAAGTATATATCCTATGATCACCAAATTATTATTCCACTGGATTATGTGCAGAAAGCAATTTATTGGGAATTGTGTCATTTCTTCACTCAGCAAAGTATAAGGTTAATATAATGAACATATTTAGACATCATTGATGAGTAGAGCTTGAGGCTAATAGAGTCAAGATTAGAAGAAGAATCAAAATAAGTGTGTAGAAGAGTTTGATCGAAGTAGGAACTCACATTTTTGGCAGACAAGAGGTATTTAGATTGATTTCAAGATTTGATTATGGACACTTCGATGATTTTTGATGTTGCGAAAAGACCTAGATATAAGTTTAAGAAACACCCTTTTAAATCAATTGAGGATGATCATGAAGGTGCATTTTCACAAAAACCCTACGACATCTTACATGTCAAAGATATTAGGGATTATATCCACTATAACTATGAATCTTTTGGAGATGATGAGATATCTATTGAGATGGAAGACATGATCGGAGATGATGGAAAGATGAAGGATGAGTTTGCACATCTTAATGACCTAAGTATCATAAAGGTAACTAAAATTCACGAGTTTGACAAAGAAGAATGGACCAAGATCATTCTGAGAAGAGTTCAAGATTAGTTTATCTGGCTAGGAGAGAAGCCTTTAAAGATTTGCAACAACCTAATTCATGTTGTGGCAAGTTTGGACAACACTGGTGTAATACTTATTGTAGAGAAGAAAACTAAGAGAATGGTAGAAACCCTAGCACATTCACAATGAGACAAGAGAGTGATGACAATAAATAATGTATTTCAACAAGATGTTAGATTGGTTACAATGATTTTAGGCTATAAACTCCATTATAGAAACCAAATTAACTCAGTGTCAGCAGGAGTAATACTGATGGCTTACAAAATGGTTAAGGAAAATATAAAGTATAACCTTTGAAAAGTACTTAAACAACAATTCTTGGAGAATGTGAGGAAAATAAAGAACTATAAGTCGAAGGAACTCATATTTGGATATTTGTTAATAGATATGTACATCCATATTATTCAAAAATTTCCTGGTATGCACTCTAGAGCATGGAAGGAAAGTGTACCTATTGGTATTCATATTTCTCAGAGTTATATTCCAGATAGAATAATAGATAGGTAGATGGAGAATTGTTTGATATGATCAAAATATTGTAGAGAGAGATGAAGGAAACATAGAGGATTCCTGAGGTAGTGGTAGAGAAATACAAGGACTCAATCTATTACATGGTTGAAACTAATTATGTTTGCTTTGACGCAGTTCAACCTAGAAAGAAGTGGTGTTATCCACTTGGATACGAAGTTAGTTCTGAAGTTTTGATTATGCAAGTTGAACACACACTATCTTCAAAAGATGACACTTCCAAAGAAAGATGGGGTACTTATGAAGAAAAGTCAGCAAAGATTAGGGAGGAATAGACTAGAGTTGTGAGGAAAAGGAAAGTAGAGAATGTAGTAGATGACTTAGCAGCCAAGGCTGGTATATCAAAAAAAAAATGAAAGAGGTTAGAAGGAAGATAACAAAGAGCTTCTAGGTTGGCAAGCACTGCACCTAAATCCCTTCCACCTCTAGAAGATGTGCAGGTAATCAGTCCACCTTCTACTATAATTGATGTATCTACACCTAAACAACCATAGAAGACATCAAAGGAAGATAAAACAAAGAAATTGCCTGGAAGAAACACAAGGTCCACTAAACTGGACTCACCCCCTAAGAAACATAGGAAAAAAGGAGAAGAGAAGAAAGTTGAAGAAAAGGAAACTAATGTGAGACAAATTTGGAAGCTAGAGATGAAGATGCTAGAGAAGAGGATAATTGAGCAAGGGAAGCTTGTTTCTTTAGCTAAATATTATGAACGGTATGAGACATATGAACAACTTCTGATTGAAGACATAGTAATTAATAATTTTCTTGTTTTGTAAGATAAGAAAAATATCTCAAAAGAGGAACAAAAATGATGCCTTAAATGATACCTCGGGGTTCTATATATGTTCTTATCAATGTTTCACGTCAGGTTCACCAAAATGTAATATATAGAAAAATATCTTTCTTACATAAAATGTAAAGGGGATGGATTGAAATAGAGGTATGCTTATCAAAAATGAATAATGTATTAAGAAAGAATGGTTGGATTGATTATTGATTATCTTAAAATGTAATGTTTGAAATAGGAAATGTGTTGATGTATAAATTGTTCTTTGAGTTGCCTAGATTGTATTGAATTCTTTAACCTTAATTGAATTGAATTGATTATATATTTCAATTGTGATTAGGGAGAAGATAAGATGTTCCTCTTTTATTCCCAAATGCACAAATGGGAGATCCAGGTTGATCAACCCCAAAGAAGGGCTAATGCACAAATGAATCAACTATTTAGAAAGGAGAATAACAAAGGAGATACCTTAAATTTGGTTAATTATATGTATAGAAATGATATATGATAGTAATTGAAGAGATAGGAGAAATGAACTAACCTTTAAATATTTTAGATCAAATAATGATGTTTTCTGAGGACCGTAGACTATTTCTAGAAAAAATGACAGTTGATCCCAAACCGGAACACAGAGACGAACAAAAAATAGAAATCTTTTTCCGTTCCGATGTCATCTTATGAAAAAGGTTGACCTTGACCTACAAATGTCAACCCTAGCCCAAAAATGTTGACCTTGACCTGTACGGGTCCGACAGAAAATCTATTTGTGCCGTCTGAAATAAAGCCGAAAAGGGTATCCAGATCTGGTCTCAAATCAACTATTCTATACCTGTACCTATAAGAAAAAGGGGATTGTTTGTTGTGGGGGAGGGGTTTGCCTTGGCCAAACCCTAATTTATGAATTAACCTTGAAATCAATAAAGTACAGAATGCTAGCAAGTAGTAGAATTGAATCTAATAATTAAGCTATGATAGTCAATAGATATGTAATTGTATTTCAAATGTATGCAAGTATGTAAGTATGAAAGCATGAACTCAATAAGAACCATAAACCTCCATGATTGTATGCTTGAAATCCACTTTGAAGAGATGATGAAAGAGTCTTGAGGATGCACAAAGGATCTTGAAGGAAGATCACACCACCATGATGGCTAGATCTAGGGTTTGAATGATGAATCTTGAGTGTTTGCACCTAATCCCTTTAAAGGCTTGAGAGATTGAATCCTTGATCTTCAATGGAGAACTTGAATACTTGGGAGGAATACTTGAACACCTTGAGAGATTGGAAATGGATGCTTGAACCTTTTTCTTCTTGACAAAATCTTGATTAGAACTTTTTTGCACTTAGAAGGCTTAGAGAAAATGAGAGAGAGAGACTTCCTTTTATATGAAATTAGGGTACAATCTTCTAAGGAGGCCGACATAGGATACTTAAATTCAAATTAGACCCATGCCCCTATAAAAGGACCTATATTAAATATAATTTAGGAATCAACACTTCAGAACCCGAAACAGCCGACCCAGAAGCGAGAAAACTAAATTTTTGATGACCCCTGACAGCCGACAAGCTTCCTATTTTGAAAGGGGGACCCTGGTCAGGGTCAAAGTCAACCCTGACCTAGGTTAGAGTCAAGGTTTACCCTAACCTAGGTCAAGGTTGAGGTCAACCTTGACCCAGGGGGCTAGAACCCTTGGAAAATATTTCAGGTGGGGTAGGAGGTGCTCGGAGAGGCCCAATTAGGGTCCTGAACTAGCAGAGAAGCATGAGATGATGCAGAAATAGGAGGATGATATGATGGAGGTAAAAAAATGTTAGAATTAATCTTTCCTTGGTTGAAAATATGTAATTAAAAGGATAAACCAAGGTATCCTTATTTGTATTTGTCCTCTAGTCCATGTAAGAGGACATGTCACTATTTTGTATTTCCTTTAATA
>MU223181.1:1234773-1249803 GCA_018584345.1 Thuja plicata | reverse complement strand
AGGTAAATCTAGAAATTCTTGCACATCCTCATCTTGTACCATAGTTTGAGCCTTAACAAAAGTATGAGAAGAACTAGGGATGGAAGATGGAAGAATAAGAGTGGGATTATTAGAAATGATTAGATTAAGAAGGTTAAGATTAGGATTAGGAAGATTAGGAAGATTAGGTAATGGAGTATCATCTACCAAATTATTCACATAATCTAAAAGAACAATAAGTCCACTACACAAATCCTTAATTAAAGTTTTGAAGGTAGGGAGATTAGTATTGGTCAATCTTAAAATAGCATAAGCAAGTGAAACATGAAGATTGACAAACATGATAAAATGAATGACACTCTCATAGACATCATAGGTACTATAAAGAGATGCTAAAACAAGGATAATGAGAAAAATAGCCATACACCAAAAGAATTTCATGATGAAAATGCCAGAAGTGTGTGTTTGCAAATTATAATCTAAGATGTAAATCTAACACCAAAAAGAAGGAGTTGTCTATTGCGGGTTCGCCAAAATGTAAGATAAGAAAAATATCTCAAAAGAGGAACAAAAATGATGCTTAAATGATACCTTGGGGTTATATATATGTTCTTATCAATGTTTCACGTCAGGTTCACCAAAATGTAATATATAGAAAAATATCTTTCTTACATAAAATGTAAAGGGGATGGACTGTAATAGAGGTATGCTTATTAAAAATGTATAATGTATTAAGAAATAATGGTTGGATTGATTATTGATTATCTTGAAATGTAATGTTTGAAATAGGAAATGTGTTGATGTATAAATTGTTCTTTGAGTTGCCTAGATTGTATTGAATTCTTTAACCTTAATTGAATTGAATTGATTGTGTATTGCAATTGTGATTAGGGAGAAGATAAGATGTTCCTCTTTTATTCCCAAATGCACAAATGAGAGAGCCAAGTTGATCAACCCCAAAGAAAGGCTAATGCACAAATGAATCAACTATTTAGAAAGGAGAATAACAAAGGAGATAACTTAAATTTGGTTAATTATATGTATAGAAATGATATATGATAGTAATTGAAGAGATAGGAGAAATGCACTAACCTTGAAATATTGCAGATCAAAGAATTCTATTTTCTGAGGTCTGTAGACTATTTCTGGAAAAACTGATAATTGATCCCAAACTGGAACGCAGAGACGAACAAAACCCATAAATATCTTTCCATTCCGATGTCATCTTATGAAAAAGGTTGACCTTGACCCACAAATGTCAACCCTAACCCAATAATGTCAACCCTGACCTGCACAAGTCTGACGGAAAATCTTCTCGCACCGTCTGAAAGAAAGCCGAAAAGGGTATCCAGATCTGGTCTCAAATCAACTGTTTTGTACCTATACCTGCAAGAAAAAGGGGATTATTTGTTGTGGGGGAGGGGTTTGCCTTGGTCAAATCCTGATTTAGGAATTAACCTTGAAATTCACTTTGAAGAGATGATGAAAGAGTCTTGAGGATGCACAAAGGATCTTGAAGGATGATCACACCACCATGATGGCTAGATCTAGGGTTTGAATGATGAATCTTGAATGTTTGCCTCTAATCCCTTCAAAGGCTTGATATCTTGAATCCTTGATCTTCAATGGAGAAATTGAATTCTTGAGAGGAAGACTTGAACATCTTGAGAGCTTGGACATGGATGCTTGAACCTTTTGCTTCTTGACAAAATCTTGATTAGAAATTTTTTGCACTTAGAAGGCTTAGAGAAAATGAGAGAGAGAGACTTCCTTTTATATGAAATTAGGGTACAATATTCTAAGGATGTTGACATAGGATACTTAAATTCCAATTAGACCCATGCCCCTATAAAAGGACCTATATTAAATATAATTTAGGAATCAACACTTTAGAACCCGAAACAACCAACCCAGAAGTGGGAAAACTGAATTTTTGATGACCCCCAGCAGCTGACAAGCTTCCTATTTTGAAAGGGGGACCCTGGTCAGGGTCGATGTGGGGTAGGAGGTGCCGAAAGAGGCCCAATCAGGGTCCTGAATTAGTACAAAAGCATGCGATGATGCATAAAAAGGAGGATGATATGATGGAGGTCAAAAAAATTCCCAAAGGAGGGCTAAACACTCTTAACATGGAAGTGCTTCCATTTTAAGATGATACATATTTTTAAGAAGAATTTGTTAGAGATTGGAGGAAATAAACCTGAAGATTTATATGAGAAATTGGATTTGAGGAAACAATTAGCACAAAAAGAAGATGACGTGATTAGAGAAGAAATAATTGAAGACATGTTACCTATTGTTTCTATTAAGGAGATGGAGAGAATAGTGAATGAACTAAAAACCTTATTGAGAACCAAGACAAGATTAGTAAAGATAATGGGAAGAATATGTGATGAATTAATTGAGGAGACACATGAAGCTATGGAAAAGGTCTTGACAGGAACTAAATATGAGAATACCTCGCCGCCTAAGGCTACTAAGCCTAAATCTTTTGAGAAAGGTGAATATTCAAGGAAGGTTGAAGTAAATCTTATTACAAAAATAGAAAAGAAAATATCTTGCTGAAAACATGTCAGAGAAGAAGATGGAAATGCAACAGCCCGCGGTGTGGGTAGTAAAGCTTGGGCGACCAGTTCAACATAGTAAAGTACAGAGGGATTATAGGCACACTACATCCCCACATCCTGGAATAATGGCTCCATTGTAGTAGTAGTGTTTCTTGGTGCTGTAATGATCACTCTGCCATAGCTGGTCCTCAACAGTCCTCCTTGAATGTTGTCAACCACTCTCCAGCCACTTTCTATCCTGTCAAGTTAGTTATGATGCAGAAATATTCATGTAACAAGCTTAATCAAATTAAATATCCAGATATTAGAACATAGATTCTGATGGTTTTATGAAATACTGCACTATATGTATAATATTAGAAAAATATGTCACAAATATTTACCCATGGTTTATCAGTTCTATCTGGACTTTATCACAAGTTTTGACTGGCTAGGCTCTCAAATGTTTTGACAAAAACTAGAATAGAGTATTAAAATTATACAAAACAAAGGCAATAATTTGGCCTTATCATCTACCCCTTGGTTAATCAAATGCTTGTCCTCAAGCATTGCACCTTCTGGAAATTAACCTATAGTCACCAACTTCAATTCTTACTCACCTCTAGCTCTTAAAGGAGTAGTAGAATCCTCTTGTTCTTTCCCAAACTTCCCTTCTCTGATCTTCCTGCATCCTGTCAAGTCTGGTAGTGTTGATATCATACAAGGGCCAAAGGAGAATGAGCGGCTGCATTGTGAGCAGACACCAAAGCTCCTTCTTGATTTTCCTACCCAGCACTATATACTTTGGTGCCTAGTGTATATCTTCTTCAAGGTTAATGGGGCTATGTGGTTCTGATCTTTTAAATACCTCTGATAATCTACCCCATCTACTTCTGGCACCAGTTAAGGCTCTTTGGAAGATAAAATAGGACATACTATCATATTCTGCATACACATCTGCTCTGAGTTTAAAATTTTTATCTCTGATTTCCTTTTTAACATTCCCATATGTCAGTCTGAACCAATCCCTCAGGAATACTTCTGGTTGATTGCTTTCTTCTCTTAATGGTAGGGGTTCTATTTTCTCAAGATCTCTATAATTCCCCAACTGCCTATCATAGTTGGCCTCATTGTGCATCAATGACATCAGGGACCTTAGGTGTATATCCCCTATGTAAGGTAGGGGATTCCATTCAGTCTCTGTAGGGATGATGAAATTATGCACATACAACTCACATAGTAGGTTTTGTTTCCAAGATGGAAGTGTCTGGTATAAACCATAGAATTCCTGGGCTGATTTGAAGTTTGCGTTTACATCTTTGAGGGTCATCATCAACTAAAATAGGAGGAATTGTTCTTTTAGATAGATAGTATAGACCCTAGGTGGAGGTCTACCAACAATTACCTAGTTAGTTAGTCTAAGGGCATGTTCCATTCTCTATTTCTGTCTTGCCAACTGATCTTTCAATTCTGCAATTTCCTCTTCGTGTTCTGCTATTACTATCTGCAATTTCTTTTTCTCTTCTCCATATAGAGTGGTTGTTAGCACATGTTTATTATATAACTAGAAAATAAGCATTTGCAAAGTAATCAGACCACTATTTTCATCTTGATTATTCTTCTTCCTTTGTTCTTTGCATAACTGCTCTAAGAATTTTATTAACCAAGTTCACTTATAGGAAACTAAAGCATTTCTTGTGCAAGGCAACTGGTGAGTTATAGGGGTTTCTTCCTCATGAGTTGGAACATCCTGATGACTGACTCCTAGGTCATTTTGACATACATTTAGCTCATCTTCACACTCCTCTTCTAGATTTTGAGGAATGTCAAGAATCTCAGACTGACTAGGAGAATCATCTGGAACAATATGGATAGGAGTTTCCTCCTCAAATTGTTTGGGGGAAGAGGGATGGCTTTTGGTGGGCACTTTAGGAATCTGCCCTCTCATCCTACGACTTCTTTTTACAGGGATTTCCTCAACTTCTATGGCCTTTTTCTTACTAACCCTTTTTGTTGTCTCTGCTGTAGGAGTAGTGGCTACAGGAACTGACTTCATTCTCTTCTTTCTTGAGACTTGAGGGTTTTGCGGTTTAGCTGCAAGAACTGAAGTTTCTTCTAATAAATTCCATTTTCCTTTGGTTCAGGCGGTAGTAGGTATATTTCTCATGTGAGCAATTAAAGGCACATTTTCTTGTAAATTTTTAGTTTCTGCCCCTTGGTTATTTTTCTCGGCAACTGGGTCAGGGGAAATTGCATTATCTTGGTTAATTTGCACATTAGGGGCAATTTGAGGCTGAAGAGTTTTATGATGGACAAACTCTACCCATGTCATAGGGGAGGCATCCCTAAGAGATCTTTCTATGAGTAATTTAATTAAGGCATGGTGAGTAACAGATTTGTCTTTCCCTTTTTGGGTTTCTTCGGCACTAATGCACAACATATTAAACAGAAAATTGGGTGCATTCATTGGGATATTATGTCATACATAATTAAGCAGCTTAAAATGATGTGCATGTAAATTAGAGAATCACCCTTCACAGGTGAAATACCTTATAATGTGCGTAGCCAAATCCTCATATGGTGGAGGAATGGACATCCTTTTGCATCCCTGCTTAGTGATTTCCAATGGAGGGTCTCGTGGTAGGGTGAATTGAGCCCTGGCTTACCTGGCATCATGGGCATTGGGATAATGTTCCCCTGATACTGGCAAACCGGTCACTTCTACTATTCGCTCCTCTATTGTAACAACTGGCAACCCCCATACCGTTGCGTGGCCCTCATCAAATGTGTTTGCAAATTTTGGTGCTGCTTCCTCATCAAACTCTGTCAGTTTTAAGAAATACCCCAGCCATCTGTAGGCATTAAATCTTCTTACTGCCTCAACATCAGATAGTAAAATACCATAAACCACTGGCTCATGACACTGTAATTGGCCCCCCATTTTACCAAATTCAATCCTCTACTCTGTTTAACCTCTATTTTTGATAATTACCTTCTTCTCTTTAGAATTTCAGACTACTTCTTGTAAACCCACAGACCCTCTTTCACATTCTTCTGGTATTCTTGATAGGAACAATAATAATGTATTTTACCAGAATGAATCATAGATGTTCATGCAAGAGCGAGAGTTATGTCATGGTTTTAATACTGGGTCACATCTAGTCTGACAGTTAGGGGTTTATTTAGAATAAAGGTACAACATTTGACACTTGTGTGATGCGGCAGCTAGATTTTAATTAAGACAATGCCAAAGTATAGATTTGGGGATCTTTTAATGAGTAAATAGAAATGAAATTTTTAGAAATTGGCACACTTCCCTGCCCCCTATGAAATATGGACAAGTGTCCTCACTTGTCAGACTTGGCAGAAGGTATGAAACTGGATTAAGGTGGCAACGATACATTTATTGCAGTATTCAATATAACCAACTAAATCTATGTGCTAAAAATAGAAATAAATTTGAAAAGCTTGTACCTGTTAATTGAACATCGCATGTGTCAGGAAAGATTGGCAAGAGTGGAATGACAGCATCGGTGGTCAGCATGCATCAGCACACTATCTCTTTATTGAAAACATAGAAATATGATGACGTTGAAGGTGGGTGGATGAAAGATTAAGAAATGAAATGGGTTGAAAAAGAAGAATATAGAAAGTGAATGGAGAATTTGAACTTTATGTAAACATAAAGTTTTTATTATGGTCATGCTTCGAAGGAATTCTTATTGAAGTGCTACAGGAGGAAGGCTGACACCCTGTGCTATAGGAAGTGTTACCTGTTGATCTTTTAAAACTGGCTAGTTGAATTGTTGTAGGAAGTCTTCTTTCGTCTGTGGCTGGTGATACAACTTTACTCTATGGCCATTGACTAGTAGCTTGAAGTGGACAGGATCAATTGTGGTCAACTAGACTGCTCCATTTGTAAATACATGGCTTATTTCATATGGACCCAGCCATCATGTTTGTAGCTTTCCTGGTATCTCTTGGTATCTGGAATCATATAAAAATGCCCAATCTCCAACTTTGAATTGCTTACTCTTGATATGGGAGTCATGCCACTATTTTCTTTACTTTTGGACAATTTTTGTGCGCTACAGGGCAGACTTGCACATTTCATCCAAAGATTTGAGATGCAGCAATCGCTCTCTGTGCTGCAGGAAGATCAATATTTAACTCCAGCACTGTTCTCAATGTTTTGTGTTCAAACTCAATCAGTAGCATTGCTATTTTTCCATATAACAGTTCAAATGGAGTGAACCCAGTGGTGGTCTTCCATGTTGTTCTATATGCCTAGACGGCTTCTGATAGTCTACTGCTCCAATCTCAGTGATGCAAATGAATCATCTTTGTTAAAATTGCTTCTATTTCCCGATTTGTAACTTCTACTTGTCCATTGGCTTGAGGGTGATAGGGGCTTGATTTCTGATGTCTGATATTATATTCCTTCATGAGCTTTGTTATCATATCGGAGCTGAATTGGGTACCTTGATTAGTAATAAGCTCTCTTGGTACACCATACCTAGTAAAAATTTCTCCATACAGAAATTCAACAACTTTATGATCTCTTGCATGCTTCATTGCTCTGACTTTGACCCATTTGGTCAGGTAATCTGTGGACACCAGAATGTATGACTTCCCATTAGATGGAGGATCTATTGGACCAATAAATTCCATGCCCCATTTATCAAATGGTGTTACCACCACCTGTGGGTTTAAGGGCATTTCATCTGATTTTGTTGGTCTGCCCATTCTTTGACATTTGTCACACTTCCTTGTATAACTTGCTGCATCTTTGTGAAGTGTAGGCCAATAGTAGCCAGTTGTTAAAATCTTCTGTGCTGTTCATTTGGCTGCAATGTTCCCTCCACATGGTTCATTATGATATGCATGAAGAATTTCATATGTCTCATCTTCTCTCACACATCTCCTCATGACTTGGTCGGGCCCAGTGTAAAATAATGTGCTATCAATCCAAGAGAAATGGAAGCTTTTCTCTACAAGCAACTTCTTTTCCTTATAAGAGAAATGTGTTGGCATTTTATTAGCTGCAAGGTAGTTAGCTATATCTGCATACCATGGGTTCTGGACATCAATATGAAACAAATGTTCATCTATAAATGTATCATCTATTAAAGTAGTATCTTCTTCAGCATGATGAAGTTTGGATAGATTATCAGCTACCACATTTGCTTTCCCTGGCTTGTCAATGATTTTTATATCAAATTCCTGTAAAAGAAGGAGCCATCTTGATAACCTGCCTGTGATGGAAGTTTTGTTCATGAGATACTTAATTGCTACATGGTCAGTATGAACATAGATAGGATAACCAGTCACATAACGTTAGAATTTATTCAGAGCATAAACTACCGCTAGCAATTCTTTCTCAGTCACTATATAGTTTAACTCTAGTCCATGTAGACTCTTACTGATATAATAGATTGCATTTTCAAGGTTTTTAGTCATTTTTCCTAAGACAACACCTATAGCAGAGTCTGAAGCATTTGTATGAATGTGAAATGGAAAAGTCTAGTCAGGACCCCTAAGTACTGGTGCAGTTGTCAAAAGTGACTTGAGTTGCAGGAAGGACTCATCGCACTCTTTTGTCCAAGCAAATTCAGCTTCTTTGGTAAGTAAGTTGTGTAGAGGACTAGCTATTTGACTAAAGTTCTAGATAAACCTCCTATAATAACCAGCGTGACCTATGAAAGATCTGACTTCTTTTTTCTTAGTAGGAATAGGGAGTGTGAGAATTACCTCTATCTTCATAGGGTCTACCTGGATTCTAGCTTCGGAGATAAAATGTCCCAACACCACTCCTTCTTGCATCATCAAAAAACACTTTTCACTATTGAGAGATAGGTTATGTTCCTCGCATCTAATTAGCACTTTCTCCAAGTTCTTTAGAGCTTCCTCAAATGTGACACCAAATGTAGTGAAGTCATCCATGTAGATTTCCATGCAATCATGGGATATATCAGCAAAGATGTTGATCACAGCTCTCTGAAAGGTAGCAGGGGCATTGCATAATCCAAATGGAAATACTGAATAGGCATATGTGCCCCAAAGACATGTAAACGTGGTTTTTTTCTGATCTTCAGGGGCAATTCTTATCTGATTGTAACCACTGTATCCATCCAGAAAGGAAAAATATTTCTTTCCAGCCAAATTATCCAAGACCTGGTCAATAAAAGGTAATGGGAAGTGGTCCTTCTTTGTAGCATTATTTAATTCTTTGTAATCCATACATATCTGCCACTTACCTCCTTTCTTAGGTACACTTACCAATGGTGATACCCACTTGTTGTCAGAGGTTGGATAGATGAAGCCAGCATCCAACAGCTTCTGCAACTCAGTTTCTTAGTGCTGGATTTATTCTCCTCTGTGGTTGATGAAGTGGAAAGCTTCCATCACTGATGTAGATTCTATGGGTGCAAAGTTTTGGATTGAGTCCCTCCATATCTCCATAATCCCATGCAAAGGATTTTTCATGCTGACTGAGGAGCTTGGTTAACAATGCCAACTGTGATTGGGATAACTTGTTATTTACATGTAGGCTACATCTAGAGGATAGTTTCACTATTGTTGTCAGCTCTGCCATTAACACTTCGAGCACCAGACTTCTAACTATTTCACTTGCTAGTAATTGATCAATCATTTCAGGGTTTGCTGGAGACATACAATCCTCATAGGCACATAGCTGTAAAATAGAACTTTCTGAAACATCTTTAGCCAAAATACATTCATTGGTTAGAATGCTCTGTATCACATCATCTTCCTCTTTCATCTTTAGAAAATATTTCCTATGCAACATCATGAGTTGGGCTACTAAATTGAGCTCTTCCTCCTCGTCTCCTTAGTCTGGCCAAATATGTTCTCCCAAGTCTGGCTAGGGTTGGGCAAGAGGATATAGGGCTAGCTTTCTTATGGCTTGACCATTTGAAATTGTCATACTGCCTAATCTGCAATTGATTTTGGCATCAGTGGTGGCTAACCAAGGTCTTCCCAAGATTACAGGGTAGCCAGCAAAGTTTACTTTAGGTGATAGGATGAGAAAATCAGCAGGATACTCCCATGAATCTAAGGTTACTATCACATCTTCTATGAGGCCCTCTGGAGTAATGGTTGAACTATCAACAAGTTGTAACATTGTGGATATTATTCTTAAGCCTTCTATGCTTAGCCTATGCATTGTATCTTTATTCATAACATTTATTGCTGCTCCCAAATCAACTAGAGTATTTTTCATAGTCTGTCCATTTATTATTAGGTCGACTACTAGACTGCCAGGATCTAAATACTTGGGTATTAACACCTTCCCTAACATGATATCTGCTAATTTCCCTACAACATGTACTATTTGAGGGTCCTTCTTCTTTCGCCCTGGCTTCTTAAGGCATGCTTCCTTAATAGCCTTTCCATAAACAGGTATATCTTTGATAGCTTGGAATAGTGGAATTTGAATATTCATATTTTTCAACTTCTCAATAATATCAAATGTTTCTTCCTCTTAGGGTATAGGTTTTTCTTTATTTAGCCTCTATGGAAAGCATGGATTTGAAGTGTGGACAGTAGTTCTGCTAGGTATATCAGTCGGCTGGCTGGTATTTGGCAATGTGGCTTCTAGAAGTAGTGCTGCAGGAGTGTCTGCAACTTCCGTAATAATAGGATATTCAGGTGTAGGTAGGGTGGTACCTGACCTCAAATGGATATCATCTATCTCTAAAGAGTAAGTAGGGCACTACTGAGTGTCAGTAGTATACGTTTACTGTTGCTGCTATTTGTTTGGATTTGGCTGTGGTTGAGTAGGCAATTGGGTTGGCTTTAGATTAGTATTAGTTGCTATAGGAGGTGGCATTATTGTAGGTGGTTGCACTAGAGGTGGTAATTGTGGACATCCAGAATTTTGGTTAGGCCACTATGGAGGCCCCCTCCATTGATTAGTTTGCTGCCAATTTCCTTGTGGTGGTTGCCATTGATTCTACTGATTAGGCCACTGATTATTTTTCTAATTTGGCCATTGGTGATTTTTCTAGTTAGGCCATTGGTTATTTTTCTAGTTAGGCCATTGGTTACCCTATGGGTTTTTCCATTGGTTATTTTGCTGGTTAGGCCATTGGTTACCCTGCGAGTTTTTCCATTAGGGTTGAGAGTACTGAGAAGTGTTCTGATAATTTTGGTTTTGCCATTGATTATTGTTAAAATTTGAAAACTATAGAGGATCTTGTGGCATACCTTGTCATGAATCCCATGGTCAACATTGAGAAATGAAGAACACTTGATCATTGTCTCCTTCTATCTTCATGTAGTCAGTTGGAAAATGTTGATTTTCTAGGTTGGCTACCAACTTACATCTGCAATCTTGCTTCTATTTGTGAGAGTGTGGACAGTACTCAGCCAATTGTGATTCAGCCTCTGCATGCTTCTTCTTAGCAGTCATTGTGTCAATATGTGTAGCTACATCATTTATAATATCCTATTTGAAATCTATGAGAAAATTAGATATCTCCAGCTTTGAAACGCCTGAACCAATCCCTTTTGTGACTATGGGCCGGTATCCTCTGCCTTTCTTCACAGTTGATCTTGAGTAGTTTTGACAGATTTTCTTGAGGTCATCCCAAGAGGATTGGGATATGTCTCCACCAGCCATCAAGTCTAATGCCTCCAGATAGTTGTCATTTACCCCCCTCAAGAAGACTAGTTTTTTTGAATCCTCTGCCAGTACATGCTGGGGATTCTTCTGCATTGTGTACAAAAAATGTGAAACATAGTCCTCTAATGTTTCATCTTCCTTTTGAGACATCCTAAAGATGTCATCTCCTTTTGGGTCACTGTGTTTGCAATAATCTTTATATTTCTACAGAAACAACGTCTGCATCTCATCCCAGGTACCTGCTGCATTGGCTCATAAGCCCATGAACCATCATAAGGTTGACTCTTTCAGTGTTGCAGGAAACAACTTGAGCTTATGGGCATCGGTATTATAGTCAAAGCTTTGACAGAGTATGTCAAAATCAAACAAGAAAGTGTCAGGATCCTTAGTTATAAGACCATAAAACTTTGGAAGAGTAGCTGTGGGTATATTCTTGAGATTAGCATTGTTTATAAGGCTTGGGAGAGGAAACGGGAAAGTAGGATGTGCCATTACTGGAGATATTTGATTATGTGGTTGCTGCTGGAAAGGAGCATTAGCTACTAGATTGTTAACATTAGGTGGATTTGGGCCAAAATTATCTAGAAAGCTGGCCAAGATTTCTGCAAAAGGTCAGAAGCCACTTACATCAAATGGTTCTGCTCTAGAGGAAGATGTTTCAGGAAAGTCAGGGCTTGCGTCTTCAAAAGGTAACTCGACTTCTTCAACTTCCTCATTCAAATTAGCAGACTCTACTGGGAGAAATCAACCATATTCATCTTGTCACCTTTCTCTTTGATGCATGCAATTGAGTTCTTCATGCTTGTGAAGAAATTTTTAGAGATAAAAATCTAAAAACTAATCTAGGAATGAAAAAATGACTCAAAAATGTTCCTAGCTTGACACCATCCCCGACAACGGTGCCAAAAATGAACCGCCTCACAATAGGTGTGTAATAATTATGCTCAAGGCCTACTTCATTCAATCTAAGGACTACTTTTCCCATTATGAGGTGCATTTAACTTTTCAACCTAGGGACGTATACTTGAAATGGTTGACACAATATGTGCACTAGGTTCCTTAAGGAGTCATTCTGCTTATGCTGCAAGAAGGTAAAAATGCGTAAAAGAAACCTACACTAGTGCTGCAGGAAAAGAATACATTTATCTTCTTACTGGAATGAATGCTATAAATTGCAACTCTACTGAAACCTATGATTTCAACCTAGAACATCCATTATAACTATTCTTGTAGATGCTGCAAGAACATTCATAAGGTACAATGCTGCAGGAAGAAATTGTAACTTCTATCTGAAATATTGGAAATGCTAGAAATGAAATCTATTCTACTCTAACCTATTCCACCTCCCAAGTGGGCCCCCTTGGTTAGTTTCTCCTAAACTATTAACATAGAACGTAAACCAAGAACTATTTCATTGCATTTCAAAAACTCATTACATAGAAACAATACATGGAACTTGAAATAGATTGATGTATAACAATTTTCTTCCAAAAACTTCTATCTCTATTTTTTTCTAGCTAACCTAAAACTATCGGTCCAATCCATATATATAGAGGATCAAACACTTATTACAAAAATAGAAAAGAAACTATCTTTCTGATAACATGCCAGAGAAGAAGATGGAAATGCAACAGCCCGCAGTGTGGGTAGTAAAGCTCGGGCGACCAGTTCAACATAGTAAAGTGCAGAGGGAATATAGGCACACTACATCCCCACATCCTAGAATAATGGCTCCATTGTAGCAACCATGTTTCTTGGTGCTGTAATGATCACTCTGTCGTAGCTGGTCCTCAACAGTCCTCTTTGAATGCTGTCGATCACTCTCCCGCCGCTTTCTCTCCTTTCAAGTTAGTTATGATGTGGAAATATTCATGCAACAAGCTTAATCAAATTAAATATCTAGATATTAGAACATAGATTTTGATGGTTTTATGAAATACTGCACAATTGTATAATATTAGCAAAATATGTCACAAACATCTACCCATGGTTTATCATTTCTATCTAGACTTTATCACAAGTTTTGACTGGCTAGGCTGTCAAATGTTTTGACAAAAACTAGAACAGAGTATTAAAATTATACAAAACAAAGGCAATAATTTGGCCTTATCAATATACAAGCTCCTACTTCATGAAGTCACACTTCTCCAAATTGATCATTAGCTTCTCATAATGCAATTTCTTGAAAACTATTTTTCAAATGCCTAATATGCTCCTCCTTAGTTTTGTTGAAAACTAAAATGTCATCTAGTTAGACAACAATAAACTTACCAATGCATTCTACCAATACCTTATTCATAAGCCTCATAAAAGTTGAGGGAGCATTAGAAAAACCAAATGGCATTACAAGTCATTCATACAAACCTTCTATAGTTTTGAAGGCTGTCTTCCATTCATCTCCTTCATTTATCTTGATTTGGTGGTAGCCACTCTTAAGGTCAATTTTGTTGAAGTACTTTGCCTCCCCTAAACAATCCATTAAGTCTTCAATTCTAGGGATTCAAAACCTATACCTAATGGTTATTCTATTAATGGCTCTAGAATTAGAACAAAGTCTCCAAAATCCTCCTTTCTTGGGTGCTAAAATAGTAGGGACTGCACATGGGCTTATGATCTTTCTAATTAGGCCTTGGTCTAATAACTCATGGATTTGCTTGGCTATTTCCTCATTTTTTTGAGGGGTCATCTTATAGGTAGCTTTGTTGGGTAAGGTAGCTCCTGGTATGAAGTCAATCTTGTGGCTAACAAGTCTCTTAGGAGGTAGGGGAGTGGGCTGACCATCATTCACAATGTCTCTATACTCTTCAAGTATTTCTTTTACCTCATTTGGTATCTCTGATTTCTTGACAACAACTTCATATTTTGGCTTCAATACTAAAGCGAATCTAACTCCTTCTCATTCTCCTAGAGTCTTCAAGAACTCTTTCTCATCAACCATGAGCACACTTGGACTTGATGTCTTCATCTCTCCTTCTTCTATCAGGGAATGAATTTCGAAAGTCACTACATCTTTCTTGAATGAGTATGCATTCTTGGTTCCATCGTGCATGGCTTGTCTATCAAATTTCCATGGCCTTCCAAGTAGAAGGTGACATGCATCCATGGGAAGAATGTCACATAGAAATTTTTCTTTATACTTGCCAATGTTGAACTCTACCCATGCTTGTTCTCCTACAAACACATGTTTTCCTTTGTTGAGCCATGTAACCTTGTATGGGTTGTCATGTGGAATCCTTTTCAAATTTAACTTGCTGGCTGCTTCTTCACTAATGATATTATTAGTTGAGCCTGAATCAATAATGAATCTACACACCTTCCCTATGATCTTGCACTTCACTCTAAAGAGTGCTCTCCTTTGGCTTGGTTCTTCTTTGCTTGGCTCTTTGATTAAGGTCCTCTTTATCATGAGGTTCTCACCTTCCTCTGATTCTAATGGTACCTCAGATGTCTTGCTACTGAAACTTGATTCTTCTTGAACATAGTTAACTCTCTTCCCACCTCCTTGAGACGTAGAACCCTTTTTAGGACACCTATAGGCAGGATGTTGTAGCTGATTGTAGTGGTAGCACTTCATGGTGGAAAAGAAGGATGCTCCTCTTCCTTGATTGTTGCTGATCCTTCCTCTCCAACTAGTGTTAAAGCTTCTACCTCTACTGAAACCTCCTCTATTTGAGTTTCCTTCCTAATTTTTAGTGAGATTGTTCTCACTTTGCTTCCTTGAATCTGATCCCCTTCCACCATAGCCTCCTTGTCCTCTTCCTTCTCTACCTCTACCTCTTCCTCTAAAGTTTGATTCTGATTTCTTTTTGTTCTTCTCTTCCACTTTCAATGCAAGTTGGAAACACTTATGGATGGTTG
>MU223181.1:1209065-1220664 GCA_018584345.1 Thuja plicata | reverse complement strand
AATCAAGTAAATGATATCTATCAGACAAAAGATGACAAGTTGGTGCCTTATAAACGGTTGGTTGATGACCTCAAAAATTATTTTACTCACATCACATTTCAACAAGTTCCAAGGGCAGATAATAAAGTAGCAGATGCCATGGCTACTCTTGCCTCCATGATACAGATGCCAAAAAATGATTTTCAACATGAATTCCTAGTGGAGACGTTAAGCCACCCAGTCTATGATTCCCCTGATTCCTGAATGATATGTTCTGTCATTAGACATGATTCATCTCGCTACCATCATATCTTTTCCTACCTTCATGACTAGATTGTTCTGGACACTTACACCCAGAATGAGAAACATCACTTAATCCATAGTGCTTCATGATTTGTCATCATAGCTAATGACTTGTATAGACGTGGTCCAGACGGTACCCTCCTTAGGTGTTTAGAACCCGATGAGTCCAAACATGCGTTAGTAGAGGTGCATGAAGGCATCTATGGGTCTCACTCTAATGGTTTGACATTGGCCCGTAAACTTATTAGAGCTGGTTAATATTGGCCAAATATGGAAAAATAAGCTACACAGTTTGCTAAGTCTTGCAAACAATGTCAACTACATGGTAATCTGATTCATGCTCCAGCCAAGGAGCTTATTCCCTTCATTACTTTCTGGCCATTTCAACAATGGGCCTTTGACTTGGTGGGTCAGATTTATCCCTCGTTCTCAAATGGACATAAGTTCATAATCATAGCTACATACTATTTTACCAAGTGGGTGGAGGCAGTCCCTCTCACCGTTGCCAATGGAAAATCAGTAGCTATGTTCATTCTCAACTACATCATCTGCAGGCATGGTGTGCCCTCAGCAATCATCACTGATAATGGGGGCAATTCAAAAACAAGGATTTGAAAGAAATATGCTCTAAGTTTAAAATTACTCAGCATTGGTCTTCCATCTATTATCTTAGGGTAATGGATAGGCGAAAGCATCCAACAAGACAATCCTTAAAATCCTGCATCACAAAGTGCAAAAATCTGGAAGAGATTGGCATCTCTGGATCAATCTAGCTCTCTGGGCATATAGGACAAGCATAAGAAAACCAACAGGGGCTATGCCCTATGCCTTATTTTATGGAGAAGATGTTGTGTTACCAATTGAGGTTGAGATTCCTTCTCTGTGAGTCTCCCTAAAAGGCCTCATTACTGATGAAGATAACAAAATATCTTGGCTACAAGAGCTAGAACTACTTGATGAATGTCGACAAGTGGCATTCGATCACCTTAGAGCATACTAGAAAAGGATGTCCAAGAGCTATAACAAGAAGGTCAGACCAAGGGATTTCCAAGCAGGTGACCTCGTTCTGAGGGAGAACCCTAAGAATCAACATCAGATCCAAAAAGGGAATTTTGAACCAAATTGGCTAGGTCCTTATGTTGTCACTACAGTGTTTGGGTCTGGCACCTATCAAATTTCTAATACTGAAGGAGAACAACTCAAAGAGCCCATCAACGCTCTTCATCTGAAATGGTTCGACAGCTGAGACATCTTTAGTGTGCTCATGTATATAGTAAGGTCCTAAAAAAATTCTAAAAATCTGAAAAGTCCTGAAAAAATGATCATCTTAGTGAAAATCTAGCGATAGGTGCTTTGATGTATCTCAAAAGAATTATATACTCCAAAAATACAAAAAAATTAAAAAATTGAAAAATACAAAAAAAGAGAAAAAGAAAAAAATAGTGTCATTGATGAAAACCTGGCAAACAGGCGTCATGGTAGCAAAAAAAGAATTTCTTTCAAGAAGGTGAAAACCTGGTAAATAGACGCCTCTTGTTCCACATTGCTATACCTATCGCAACACCACTTGGATTTATGCATTTGCTTTCCTGATTTGCTGCTTTCCTGCTTGCATTTGCTTTTCCACGTGCTTTCAATTCCCGTCAAGACACCAACTTACATAGATTGAAACTGGTCATACTCTCAGGGAAACCCTCCTGGTCTAAGGGGCACTATCCTATTACCTTTTGAAGATCTACTTCATGTCAGTCACTAGTGCTTCTCACTGCATCTGCCTACTGTCGCCTAGCTTATACTGAGTTCTCTCTCCTCGAGAATCTCCCTAACATCAGTCACCAATGGTTCTCACTGTGTCTTCCTATTGATGTCTAGATAGTCCTATGATCTCTTCACTTGAGCATCTCTCTCGCGTTAGTCACCAATGGTTCTCATTGCATCTATCTACTATCACTATACTTTTGAGATTACTCACATCCATTCCAGTTGGAGTTATGCTCAACGCTCTATCTATCGATACTCGGTCTTGATGATTCTTTTCTTTAGTTTGTACATATCTTTTGGTCACTTTCATGACACTCTGGTTCCTTTACAAACCCTACTGATTTGACATTGATTCAGTGCCATATGCTTGGGGGAAATCAAATCTCATTTGTCCTCACAACATACGTCAAGTCAGTCATCGTTACTTGGGGGCATGGGTCCCCCATTTGATCACATTTTTGGTTTGCACCTGAGTCAGTAATCTTGTCACTTCTGAAGGACAACTCTCTACTGACACAAACTGGTCTTTTTTAACACCACCATAAACAATGTTTTTCAACACTATCTTTGGACACATCTATGTTTTTTTAACACACATCAGATATCTCAAACGTAAACATCTATCGATAATAATCGAACACAATGTACTCACAAGCACAATGGTTTTTTTCAACACCTCTAAACATGAACATATTCGACAACTTTAAAACTGGCTGAGCTATGATTGAATATTTAATTGTATGATGTCTATTCTCATGAATTTCATTGATATTTTCTTTGTCTACTACTTGTTAGTGTAGTACCGATGATCTGGCAACATCAAATAAATAGGGTGTATGTGATAAGAACTCCCACACTAAGGTGGAACAACCTCACATCCCTTGATCTTGTTTATTTGTATGCCATGGTGAGGTCGGTACTATCTCCTTGCCTGTTATTGCTCTAACTTCTATTGCTCTATTTGTTTATGCATGATTGCACTCATGGTTATCTTGGCTTTGAATGCCTTGATACTGGTGTACTCTTGCACCATTAACTAGAAACAATATTCAGGTCATCTTGGCTTTTGTGCCTTGATGCTTACGTTCGTTTCCTACATTTTATCCAATGTAAGTCATATTCATATCCTTATGGTTGTATTGTGGCACAAGTAAGGGTTGTATCAAATTCGCTGTTCCAAAAACAAAACAAAAAAACAATGCTCAATGATGATGATTTTACGATGGGTCTCACAACCATGTCCTAGGTATTGCATCTAGCCTAAGATTTCATTTTCATTCTAGACTTGCATTGTTGCAGCAATTCGGTGTTCACTTCATTGCGTTCTCTTGGATTTGTACATTGGGGAGTTCTTCTTCAGAGTCCTGGCTTCATCACTATTGTCCAAGTGTTTGATCCTTGCTCTCACTCTTCAAAAAGTGGCTATATCGACCGCTCTCAACCCATTTTCATGATCGAAATCAAAATCTGACACTTCTATATAGCTCAAAATTGCATTTAAATTTTTTTGGGACTAACGTGATTGGACGCTTGTGTAGTCGACTTTTTGACGTCAATTTATTGTCAGAATCATATCTTATCATCATTTTCTCAAATATTTGACTTTTTTCCTCAAAAGTCAACTCTGGTAAACTCTAGTCAACCCTAGTCAAACTTGGTCAACTAGACCTCAAAATCACTCAAAATTGATTCTGGATCTTCCAGATTCTTCCATAATCTATTCTGAGTTTTTCTTGATCTTTGATTCAACAACTATCTGTGATTTTTTTCTCTCCATCATCATTATGACATGTCATCTTTCCCTTTCGCTCCCAAGGGGGCAGGATGATTACATCATTAAATCTATTCCAATCAATCTGATCTGATTTTCAAAAGTCCTTAGTGCTAGGGGCATCTCATCACTTGGGGCATGTTCAGTTTTTCATACTTCATAGTCAAAACTAGATACTCCACAATCAATAGGGGCATCTTTGTTCTCTACATCTCGTCATCTTTTAGGTATCTGAGAAACCTAACTCAGATTCTTGAGGATCAAGCTTTGTTCTGGAGATGATTCTCAAAAACTTGATCTGACCAGTGTCTGGGCAATCTAACCTAGATATTGGAGGACTAAGCTCCATTCTGGAGATAGTCCTAAGAACCTCTATTTACTATCTTTTGAGACAGGTATCGGGGCAATCTAACCTTGACTCCTGAAAGTTGAGCCTCATTCTGGGGACATTCTTGTGAACGTTATCTATCTGACTAGTGTCTTGGAAATCTAACCTAGATATTGGGGGACTAAGCTTCATTCTGGAGATAGTCCTAAAATCTCTATTGATTATCTTGTTAGACAGGTATTGGGGCAATCTAACCCTGACTCCTGAAGGTTGAGCCTCGTTCTAGGGACAACCTTGTGAAAAATATCAATCTATTTAGGTATCAGGGCATTCTAACCCAGATCCTTGAGGATCAAGCTTCGTTCTAGAGATGATTCTCTAAATCTTAATCTATTAGGTATCAGGGCATTCTAACCCAGATCCCTGAGGATCAAGCTTCATTCTGAAGATGACCCTTGAAAACTCTATTTGACTGACATCTTAGCAACCTAACCTAGACTTCAGAGAGTCAAGCTCTGTCCTGGAGATGGCTCTGAAATCTTCATCAATCGATCTTTGCATCATCAATTTTCAAAATCTATTCTTCTGTGCTTCAGGCATCAGACTATTCTTTGAATCAATGTGTTGCTTGCACATCAATTCAAAGAGGGGCAAAATGTAACACCCCAGAATTGGCATCTTGCAACCCTAACCAATTTTGTTGCATTTGTCATTCTTCTGAATCATCAAAGTCCTATTGTACTAGGCAATTTTGAGTTTTGATTGACTCTACTCGACCTAAGTGTCAAATGCAGAAAATCCTAAATTTGCATTAATCATACATTATATTTAATTATTAAATATCTATTGGCTAAACAAACCCTATGGTTGAATTAATTTAATTATAAAGTCCTAGCACTTTAATTAAATACAATTCACCCCTTTTAGCTAAAACACATAAAAAGGAATTAAATAATATTAAATTATTAAATAAATATCCTCATTTCAATAATTGAATTTAAATATTCAGATAATTGAGATAAACCTATTTATGAGGTCATACTTTATTTAATTAATTAAATATTGTCAACAAAATATTTCTTTTGTTTAGAAATAGAATCTTTGAATTAATTGTGCTTTAAAGAGAAAGAAAACAATTAAATCAAATAAAATAGTTAAAATCAAAGAAAGAAAACAGTTAAAGCAAAGGGAAAAACAATTTATTGTTTTCTTTTAAAGAAAGCTTTCTATTTAAACTGGCTTTTCTATCTGTTTTATTTCAAAGAGGAAAGTTTCTATTCTGATCACCTCTGAGTCTATAAAAGAACTCCTACTCCTCATTCAAAATCCTTCCTGAATTTCTATTCATATGCATTGTTAGAATACTAAATTGTTGCTACATTCTTAGTTCATAATTTCATATAGAATAATCTCATTTTGCAATAGATTAATTTCAATTTCTAGAATAATCTCATTGAAATCATGACATAGTTTTAATCTCATTTCTAGTTTAAATGGATCATTTAGATTAATCTTGCATGTTTCATTTCTAGATTAATCATTGCATTGCATTCATGGAAGCATAAATCCTTCGTTCTAGATTGGTCTATGGTTGTGAGACTCTCATTCTAAGAGCTATTTCAAAACCCCATCTAAATAGAAGGCAACAGGTTGAATCATACAGACAGGCAAGATGAATAATCTCATATTCATTCTTGTGTGTATCTGACGAATAAGGACTATGTTGAAGTGTATAGTTGATTAACAAGGCCAAATCTACCACATACAATATCAACCCTTACCCATTCCAACCAAACCATGGGAATGTCTAAGCATGGACTTGGTGGTAGGTTTTCCCAAGACTAGACAAGGAATGGACAATGTCTATGTGATTGTAGACAGATTTAGTAAGATGGCTCACTTTGTGCCATGTAAGACAAGGAATGATGCCAGTCAAATAGCTTCTTTATTCTTCAAGGAAGTTGTTAGGATTCATGGTTTACCACTGAGTATAGTGTCTGATAGAGACACCAAGTTTATGAGCCATTTTTGGAAGACTCTTCGGCAGAAGTTGGGCACCAACTTATCTTTTGGATCTGCCTACCATCCTCAGTCAGATGGTCAGACAGAGGTAGTAAATAAGAGCCTTGGCAATATCCTTAGATGTTTGACAAAGGAGTATGGTCAGACATGGGACCAACTCATTGCACAAGTAGAATATGCTTATAATGATAATGTTAATAGGACCACAGGAAAAATCCCTTTTGAAATTGTATATGGAATTCATCCTAGAGGCATTCATGAACTCAGAGAACTCAAAGATGGAACTAAAGGAAGTGGACATGCTAAGGATTTTTCATATTCTATGCAAGAGGTTCATGAGATAGTCAGGAAGAATCTCACTGAGAATACAGAGAAGATCAAGACTAAAGTGGATGAGAGAATAAGGGATGTCCAATTCAAGATTGGAGATCTAGTAATGGTTCATCTTAATAAGGAAAGACTTCAGAAAGGAACACCTCATAAACTTCAGATGAGGAGAATTGGTCCATGTGTCATCCTAGACAAGTATGGAGCAAATGCCTACAAGGTGGAACTTCCAGAGGATTTGGGTTTATCACCAGTCTTCAATGTTGCAGACTTGGTACTGTATAAAGGCCCAATCCCTGATGCTAATCAGAGTCTGAATGAAGTAATATAGGAGGTTGAAGAAATACACTTGCCATCTACACCACTCAAACAAGTAGAGACCATTTTGGATTCTAGAGTTTACAAGAAGACCAAAAAGAAGGAGTATAAAGAACACTTGATCAAATGGTAAGGATAATATAATGCAGATGCAGTATGGATCAAGGAAACTAAGTTTAATAAGTTGGGTGTGGATCTCAACTTACTCAAGCCAAGGGTGGATTAAAGTCTTTTGTTTAGGGGAGGATGGTGCAGGAGCACCTAGGAAATCCTCAAAGCCCTGAATTTTTGGCTTGTATCTGACCTTATCCAAGTCAAGATGTGTGTTTAAATTGGACCTCAGAAGGTCATGCAAGATGTGTTACTAGGTGGATAGATATTTAGTATCTAATCCAACCTAGTTTAGTTAGGTTTCTTTATTGCAATTTTGGTCTAAATGGGAAATATGGCCCAAATATGTCCTAGAACCTAGAATAGAAGGAAAGAAGCTTCTCTAGGAATTTATGAGGTTAGTTCATCAATATATAATGGTTATAGGCCCTAAAAGATAGGGAGGAGGCATAAATGCAAAGGTGCCAAAAGTTGCTCAAAAGTTGTCATGACAACATTTGCAATTTTTGCAAATGTTGCATGCAACTCGAAAAATTTGGATTACCCTCATTGTAGGAGTGGGAAAGTAATTAAAAAAGCCTAGAAACAAGGAGGAATCATCTTAAGGATGCATTGGACTCATTTCCCAAGGCATGAGTTTTGGTAAGCAAGTTTTTGAATAGTGAAAAGTGACTACAATTCTGTGTTAGTGTGTTTTCCGAGCATTTGGTGTTACAGAGCATGTTTATGGATTGAATAATAAGATCCAACTATGGATTCATGTAGAGGAGTGTGTTCTAAGAAATTTTTATTTAGGGTGTTATTCATTTTGAGATAGTTTTCTATCTGTAGAAAAATAATCCTAAACTAGGTAGTCTGCTAGTGTGATTCAGGGTAACTTTGCTTTCATGGCTTCCCCATGAAATTCAACCATGGAAAACATAATGGGTTGAATGAAAGTATTAGGGGAGCCAATTTACATAGTGTATATAGAAGTAGGATGTTAGGAGAGGTGGTTTACTATTTATAAGGTCATGCCCTAGGCGAGTTAGGACAACCCGGTTAAGAGCATGATAGGGATAAATCCATTTGCAGAGACAAGGGAGTGTAATGGAGGACTGAACCAAGTGTGTTCCCAATGTTATTAGGGTCTCATAGGTCACTAGTATCAAGATCAGAGCTTATCTAATCCATATGGATTGATTTTTGAGGAGAAATCAGAGAGTTGCTAGTAAAGAGCCAGAATAGGCCTAAAAGCCCTACTTTTTAGGACAGTGATGTACGGATAGTTTGGAAACCTTAGACCTTAGAAATATTTTAGGTCTCCCAAAAGGGTATCTGGATCCTTGATAATATTTTTGGGTTGTGAGTAATTTTTTAGAGATAATCCAGAAAAACCCTCTAGATAGGGCTAATAGGACCATTAGGCCTAATAGGACATTTTGAAGGCAAATTGTGAACTCGACCAAATTGGGTTTGAAGACTTATGGGAATGGAGTTGAATGGATGCAAAAAGAACATTCCAAGCCTATACATTTCCCTTGTTGCAATAGAGAACTTGGTATGAAGGATTTGGCATTAAAATTCTTCAAGCCATAGAGAGCATTGAGACAAAACTATGAGATAGTTGTCCCTTAGAGTGAAACAAAAAATTTAAGACTCCTAGAGAAGAGATAGGAGTAGTCTTAGGTTCAATACCTAGAGACTAGAGAGGTCCTAAAGATATATTAGGATCCTAAGTGGACTAGAAAGAGAAAATTCTAGTCTAGAAGCATTTGTGTAAGCACACTCTACAAGGTTACTTCTATCAAAGATATTGGACAAACTGAGTGTACTTGATATAGAAAGAGGGAGAGTTATCAAAAGCTTTGGTATGCTGAAGAGTCTAATCACTCCTATGCTATCAATTATTGAGGTCCATATCTCTAACATGGAAAATATAGGGCAGGCCCTCACATCACATATGCCTACTAAGATAAAGGCAACATATACTTCTTCATTTGCATTTAATAGACTAATTCATGTGAGTCAAATTCTGGTGAAGAAATGGATAGAGGAAGAGAATATCTTGGAAAAATCTTTCCAAGATGTATGAATGGTCTAAATTTTTTGGTAAGAAGTGGTACAATTTTGATGTATTCTACATTTTTGTATACCTTTTCCATTGATGTCAAAGGGGGAGAAGAGAAGAGATGAAAAATGTATGGAAATGTATAGATATGTAAAAGATATATACAAATATCTTCATTTTTCACTAAGTGTTTCCTTCAATACCAAAGGGAGAGATTGTTGGCAAGTGATTCATTTTGGAGTGCTATGGGAAACTTGAGGGTTGTCATTTATGGAAAAAAATCTGGTATGGATGATCACTTGGATTTGTTAACATTTTTGGAGATACAGATTGAAAAATGACTAAGTACAGTAAACAGAAATACAAAGTATTGTAGTACAGCTTTGGACAAGGAAGTTAGTATATGGTGTATAGAGGAATGTGAGCTTAGGAAAGGATATTTTTGGGTATGTAGGAGCTTCTATTAAGGTCTCTTGAGTTTTGGTGTTGATTTCAGTGAGAGTGTATTGGAGACATGCAAAGACAGAGTAACATTGATACAGGGTAGATGAACAATTGTGATGATTGATGAAGTATGTCATGGAATCCAAATGTGCTAAGTTGGACTGGGATTGTGGATAACATATATTTTAGTTGTATAAGTTCACTGACTTTGTATTTACTCTTTGCATAAGTATTAATTCTATTTTTAAATGTATTTGAGAGATGACTGGGTAATGTAATAAGATATATAAATATATATGGAGAGCTTTTGTAAAGCGAAGTAGGAGTATATATGGATGGATAAGGTAGATGAATGAGAGGTAGATGGAATGAATGGATGCATTGTGATGTCAGATAGATGCAAGCTACAATTGGAACTATCTAAGCATAACTGATACTTTTTTCTCACTACTAATGTTTGATTGTAACAGAACTATATTTCTGATTGTATGAGCAGTGTGCTCAGTATACCTTTAAAAAAATTTTGTATTCCCCTAACAGGGAAATGTGCTAAAGTAATATTCAGCCCCTAACATGGCCAAGTATCCTAACAAGGACATAATAATTTTAGTATATATTTCTTGGTACCATCCCACCAGGGTTTTCCGTTGGCTAGGGTTTCCTCGAAAACAATTCATGGTGTTATGAGTAATGTGTTGTGTGCTTATGTTCTTTTCATTTCAGTAATTATATGGCTAAGTGGGAAATTAATAAGTTCATGTTTAAAGTGTTGTAATATTGATTCACCCCCCTCTTAGTATTACTTAATCCTAACATCTTAGAGGTAGATTCTAATCCTTTCATATCTTCTGACAGTGAGCTCCTATGTATGAGCAGTGAGCCCTTATGTATCGATAGTGAGCCCTTGTGTATCAACATTGAGCCCTTGTGTATCGATAGTGAGCCCTTGTGTATCAGTAGTGAGCCCTTGTATATTGGCAGTGAGCCTTCTTGAAGTGAGCCTTTGTATCAAATCACCTTTTGGTGTCACCCTAACAGGTGGTTTTACATTTTATTTTATCCATCTTGGGGTTTCCATGTAAAATATGGTGTCCTTTATTTTGGTGTTCCTATGCATTTCATGTTTATATTTTCTATGGATGTTTGATGTGCTAAACCGACAAATCTTAAGTTGTTATTGGAACTTTTTAAGTGTTAACTGAAAGAGATAAAGTTTTGTAAATATGTGTGGGAATAAATAATTCACCCCCATCTCAATTATTCATCTAGTTCAACAATTGGTATCAAATCTTGGTTCCTTGGTGAAGAGATTAACCACTTGAGGAATATCTGATGGCACACAAATTGACTATTCCTATGTTCGATGGATCAAACTAAAATTCATAAAAATATTAGATGAAAGGATACTTGGTATGAGTTGGTTACAAGAGATAGAAGAATGTAGAGTCAAAGTATGTTCCTCCGCAGAATGGACCAACTACTCCTGATGAAATTGAGGAATATGTAGAAAATGAGAAAGTGAGGTATGCTATTACTAGTTCTTTATCAAATATTGAATTGGCTAAGGTTATTTCATTGAAGGAAAATTATGAAGTTTGGGAAGAGTCAAAGGAAATTTATGAAGGAAATGAAAGAGTGAAGTTATCTAAGAAGTTGACAGTTAAGAGACATTATGAGAAGCATAGAATGGAAGAAGGTGAAGCCATAAAAAACTATTTATAAATATTTGATAATGTAGTTAGTGAAGTTAAGAACCAAGGAGGTACTATTACCATTGCAGACTTCATGGAGAATATTTTGATGAAATTACTAGACAGTTATGGTGACAAAATTTCAACAATTGAAGAGGTGTATGATCCGAAGAAGTTTACCAAAGAATAGTTGTTTGATAACCTGACCACATTTGAATTTAGGAAGTTTGGAAGAGACAAGAACATATCAGAGACAAAATTCAAAGCTACAAATTAGAAGATAATCCTGGTGGTAATGATGAAGAAGAGTTTGAGGCTAACTTTACAAGAAGACTAAAAAAAGGTACTGACAAGTACAAATGTATGTTACTGTTAATGTTTGTATCTTCAGTCATATGATCATTAGAATACATATAATATATGTTGATTAATAATAATATAATATATATGTTATATTATTATTAATCATATGAAATTTAATATTTAATATTAAA